>JARACY010005619.1:0-21070 GCA_029255725.1 Scrobipalpa atriplicella | reverse complement strand
GTAAGAACCAAAGCCTACAGTGTTTTTCCTCCGATGTGATATGGTGCTAGTTATCTCGAAGTTTTAATCAAAGTATAATGTTTTTCAATTTCATCGTAATTTTGAAAACAGAATTAATTGATTTTGATTTCTCGACACACGTTAATTTATGCAATCACTGGCCCTTATGATAACTATTGCATAATTTATAAACATTTTCACCTTTTACTTCAAACTTTGAAATCAGTGCATAGATTACAGTTTAGTTAACTATTAAACTTTTTTTTTTTTTTTCAAATTTAAGACAGCACAAATTTACTGCTAAGTAGATTAAAAAAAAAAAAACATTTTAATCCTCAAATATTAATTGACCTCTCAGTTAACGATCACATGTCCAGCAAAGGTCAAGAAACTTTAGTAAATCTGAAAAGGTTAAACCATAAGTTGGCCAATATGGTAAAGAAGATAACTGAGCACTTTATGCACATTCATTGCATTAAAATGATGGATTGGTCAAGAAATTTCAACTGTTTTGGAAACTTACTTCAATTTTATGGAATGTAATGCCATGCCAATATGGTTATATTGTAAATCATAAACAAACATAATAGATGACTAGGTTAACAAAGGGTATATGCATTCATATTGCTATTAATTTTATAGGATAAAATATGTGATCATAAATAGGACATAACATGAATATCTTTATACTTCTTTTCAATAGATCTCTTCGATCTGCAAATCTAGGCCAAGTTTCCAACACTCGCTATATCCACGATCAACCTCTGAAATAATGACCTACGATACTGTTTGCAAACAAGTAATTATTCAAGTAAGTGGGGTGGAAAGATAAAGTTAACTTTAGCTAAGCAATTTCAAGTAATTGACGCAGGCTTCTGAGTTCAGCCGGATTTCCTTTCAACACCAATTTTTTTATACTTTGTATGTTTAACAGACATTTTACAGTTTCAAAATAATGGAGAAATATAATATTTAATGCATAGAAAGACTTACTATATTTCAACAGTTACGAATACATTATATTTTGCAAAAGATATACGTTTTTCTTTACAGAGAGTCGTAAGTACAGGCTTTCGGCAGCATAGCCAAAACCAAAACCTTACCATACAATCCTCTATTAGAATCATAAAACAAAAAAACGTTTTTTTTTTCTTAAATATCGCAAAATTATTATAAACAAATTAAGCAAACAGTTGTTCTTATTATACAATGGTGGTAACAAAACCGTTAACTTTCTAATTAAATCTACGTTGGTCGCGTAACACTTAACGGTGTGTTGACCATTTCATTGTTTGACCACAAGAGAGTAAAGACGTAGATTTGAATCATTCATAATCATATGATAATAATGCTTTCTTTACGTCATAAACATTTTCATAGAAAAATTAAATAATTGTTTGAATTACTTAAAAGCGTGTCCCGTATTTTTAAACCATTGTTCGACTCCTTTTTTAAAAAGTATCGACTTTTCTTTGACAACTTTATGGATGAAGCAAGATAATAGACCATCCACCACTACAGTAGTGAACAGACATAAGTATCTGAAATATCCTCCAACGGCTTCAACTTGAAAACAAGTCAAAGGCGGCGAAAATAGTTTGTCCAGAGTGTTGATACTTTGCTTGCCCCAAGGTGTTATGGCCGTAATTTCATTTATAAATACAAATAGTTTAAAAAAACGCTGACGATGCTTATGACTCGAGTGACGCCCTTAATAACCATGGGAATCGCAACAGCCATGACATTGTCTAACCACAATCACATATATACTTTACCGGCATTATAATATTACCCAGTCGGTTAGATAAAATAACGTAACGAAATGAGAAAAAAAACTGCGACATAGATTTAAATTGCACAATGCTTAACAAAACTAAAATGTCTAATGAATTCCGCAACTATGGAGAATGCAATTAAGATTTTTTAAATTCTTTTCTCTGACATTGACACAGAGATAAAACCGATTTGGCCGTTTTCAAGCTTAATATCTAATTTGAAAAGAATATAAACAATAAGATAGGGACGTAAAATATCAGTTTTGTAAAGGCAACACTTAGACAGATGCTTGTCATTGAGATTTTAGGTGTGTAATATTAGTTTATTTTCCACATTTATCAAAAGTAAACTTGCCGGCGTACTATTTTACTTATTTTATGTGGTTGAATTTGTTCTTGGGTCAGGTATAAAACTGCAATTTGTTAATAGTATATTTACGTATACGTAGTTCTGAAATTATTCGAGCAATGAAACTGTTTATTAAACCACCATTAGCACCAGATCTTGATAATGAAATATTAATTGAGAACTTGAAGGTCAACGCTACAGTGTGACAAATCTTAAAATGAACGTGGCAAAAAAAGGAAATAACACACCAACATGCCGCCAAAGCTATTTTGACATTGAAAATGTCTTTTCGTTCACTGAAGTGTAGGCTCACGAAAAAGTGCGATCCCCTTATATCTCGGAGAATTGTGAAGATTTGATATTCAAAAATGGCTCAAATGACGCGTTTTTACGAGAGCTGAAAGGTGCAAAAAGAATTATTCCAGAAATTCAATTACAATTTGAGCCGAAAACAAAGACGATTGGGTAAAGGGTTTGCCCTGTAGCATCCTAAACTTTTTGCTCAGAGACAATATTTTTTCGAATTCTTTAAATTCGAATCCAATGTGTTCGGTAGTTGTGTAAGGCACGAAATCTGTGATTTTTTGACAGTTATCCATACAATGCAGCGCCCCCACCCACGTTCATTCAAAGCCTTGTAATACTATAACTGGATCAAGAGACAGAAGGAAATAGATAACGATAGATTGACGCAAGGCGAAGTGTAAAAATGAAAATGTCAATGAAGTTTCTAATAACAACGGCAAGGTCACCAAACCATAAAATAAGTATTGAATAAAAATATCGCAACATTTTTTTTTGCCACCGGTTTAAAAATATTTATTTAGCCTCTCGTTTCGTGCCTACACGTAGTCATCATCTTCCTAGCGTGCCCTAGCTTTATCTCGTAACTCAAGGGGTCGGCTACCTAATCTAGGGGATTGAACTAGGGTTCTGGTTTTTACACAGAGCGACTGCCATCATATATGAGTAAATTAAAATCTACTAATAGTAAGTGACGTTGAACTCTATCGTAACAAATGCATTTTCTGACTAACCTGCACGTCTTATTTTTCGATGAACCGCACTATTTAACTTAACTGTCCAATATGGCATGTTATTACATAGAACGGACCATCTAAGTCCACAAAGTTGAGTGCTTTATCGAAATAGGCAAGGTAAGCCTCAAACGGTTCCTTCCATATCATAAACAGCCTATACAGGGAGTAAAAAAGAAGGCTCTTATGATAAAAAGACAACTTTTCGAAAGCACTAAATTTTTATTCTCTTTTTTACCTTCTCCATACAAAAAGCGCTCATCTCATCTTCAATATGTATGGTATGTATGGAGTGGGCAAAAAGTTTTATCGAGTTAAAAAAAAATTGAGCTTTGCAAAAGTTCGGTATCATTAACATGTGGTTTGAAGGAACGCAGTATAGTTTTTACACCCTGTATAAAAACCTGTATCGTAACGTGAAGATTGCAGACGTTTAAAGTGGAGCTAGCGAAGGTATTTCTTACAAAATGCGGTTTCATACACGAGGTTAGTACCATCGTTATTTATAGATGGATCTCAATTTAAGACCAACATTCTTGGATCTTGAAAGTTCCAGCTGATACGCCGTTCATTTATCCATTGCATCTTTAACTTGAATGATAAATTGATCAAAAAGAACACCGTATTAAAAAAGACCGTTATGAAAAGGAGTCATGGAAAAACTGTATGGTTGTCTACTGCAAAATTTGTATGGTTGAGGAAAGCCTATCAGCTGTCCATAATCTCCCGAGCATTATCCCGTATCTCACGAGTTCAACTACCTATTTAGGGGACTGAACGAAGATACTGATTTTTACATAGAGCGACTGCGCCATCTGACCTCTTACAAAATCATAAAGTTATTTGGCAATCTTGAGGAAGTAAATTTGCAAACCACAGCCATTCTAAATAACAGTTTTTTTCTTGTTACTTATAAATCACTCAACATGTCTTCATAGGTAATATGGGTTAAGCAGCTTAACCGCGGCAATCGAAAGGTAATTGTCTGGAGGTCTGCAATCAGAACTAGTAAATTGCATAGCTGATGCACTGTTAGTGCTGTTCGATTGGTCCCTTCATCTTTGAAAGGATTTCTTACATTTAAAAACGTCTGACTGAACATTGAAATAATTAAATTTGATTTACATATCTAAGTGAATAATTTTATTAAAACTTTGACAGATTGGTCGGCCACTAAACTAGCAAAAGCCTACTAATCTAGGATTGGGTCTGGTTTGTAAAAATTGTAAAAAAAACGTAGAATGTGCCAGCTGCATCTCCTCCCGTGCATGCTGTAAAAATCAGCTAAGGGAATCGAGGGTTTCAGTGTATTGCAATTTAGGCGATGGGCTGACAACCCGTCACTATAGCAATATACATAATCATCATCTGTATTAGCCCTCGAAACTTGTCAGACGTGGCGGAACAACCTATGTTTAGGTCGTTTTTGCTCTGCCTACCCCATTAGGGATTTTATGTATGTATGTATGGGTCTGGTTTCCCTTCTAGGTTGCGGAGGTCAGATGGCGCAGTCGCTCTATGTAAAAATCAGTATCTTCGTTCAGTCCCCTAAATAGGTAGTTGAACTCGTGAGATACGGGATAATGCTCGGGAGATTATGGACAGCTGATAGGCTTTCCTCAACCATACAAATTTTGCAGTAGACAACCATACAGTTTTTCCATGACTCCTTTTCATAACGGTCTTTTTTAATACGGTGTTCTTTTTGATCAATTTATCATTCAAGTTAAAGATGCAATGGATAAATGAACGGCGTATCAGCTGGAACTTTCAAGATCCAAGAATGTTGGTCTTAAATTGAGATCCATCTATAAATAACGATGGTACTAACCTCGTGTATGAAACCGCATTTTGTAAGAAATACCTTCGCTAGCTCCACTTTAAACGTCTGCAATCTTCACGTTACGATACAGGTTTTTATACAGGGTGTAAAAACTATACTGCGTTCCTTCAAACCACATGTTAATGATACCGAACTTTTGCAAAGCTCAATTTTTTTTTAACTCGATAAAACTTTTTGCCCACTCCATACATACCATACATATTGAAGATGAGATGAGCGCTTTTTGTATGGAGAAGGTAAAAAAGAGAATAAAAATTTAGTGCTTTCGAAAAGTTGTCTTTTTATCATAAGAGCCTTCTTTTTTACTCCCTGTATAGGCTGTTTATGATATGGAAGGAACCGTTTGAGGCTTACCTTGCCTATTTCGATAAAGCACTCAACTTTGTGGACTTAGATGGTCCGTTCTATGTAATAACATGCCATATTGGACAGTTAAGTTAAATAGTGCGGTTCATCGAAAAATAAGACGTGCAGGTTAGTCAGAAAATGCATTTGTTACGATAGAGTTCAACGTCACTTACTATTAGTAGATTTTAATTTACTCATATATGATGGCAGTCGCTCTGTGTAAAAACCAGAACCCTAGTTCAATCCCCTAGATTAGGTAGCCGACCCCTTGAGTTACGAGATAAAGCTAGGGCACGCTAGGAAGATGATGACTACGTGTAGGCACGAAACGAGAGGCTAAATAAATATTTTTAAACCGGTGGCAAAAAAAATGTTGCGATATTTTTATTCAATACTTATTTTATGGTTTGGTGACCTTGCCGTTGTTATTAGAAACTTCATTGACATTTTCATTTTTACACTTCGCCTTGCGTCAATCTATCGTTATCTATTTCCTTCTGTCTCTTGATCCAGTTATAGTATTACAAGGCTTTGAATGAACGTGGGTGGGGGCGCTGCATTGTATGGATAACTGTCAAAAAATCACAGATTTCGTGCCTTACACAACTACCGAACACATTGGATTCGAATTTAAAGAATTCGAAAAAATATTGTCTCTGAGCAAAAAGTTTAGGATGCTACAGGGCAAACCCTTTACCCAATCGTCTTTGTTTTCGGCTCAAATTGTAATTGAATTTCTGGAATAATTCTTTTTGCACCTTTCAGCTCTCGTAAAAACGCGTCATTTGAGCCATTTTTGAATATCAAATCTTCACAATTCTCCGAGATATAAGGGGATCGCACTTTTTCGTGAGCCTACACTTCAGTGAACGAAAAGACATTTTCAATGTCAAAATAGCTTTGGCGGCATGTTGGTGTGTTATTTCCTTTTTTTGCCACGTTCATTTTAAGATTTGTCACACTGTAGCGTTGACCTTCAAGTTCTCAATTAATATTTCATTATCAAGATCTGGTGCTAATGGTGGTTTAATAAACAGTTTCATTGCTCGAATAATTTCAGAACTACGTATACGTAAATATACTATTAACAAATTGCAGTTTTATACCTGACCCAAGAACAAATTCAACCACATAAAATAAGTAAAATAGTACGCCGGCAAGTTTACTTTTGATAAATGTGGAAAATAAACTAATATTACACACCTAAAATCTCAATGACAAGCATCTGTCTAAGTGTTGCCTTTACAAAACTGATATTTTACGTCCCTATCTTATTGTTTATATTTCTTTTCAAATTAGATATTAAGCTTGAAAACGGCCAAATCGGTTTTATCTCTGTGTCAATGTCAGAGAAAAGAATTTAAAAAATCTTAATTGCATTCTCCATAGTTGCGGAATTCATTAGACATTTTAGTTTTGTTAAGCATTGTGCAATTTAAATCTATGTCGCAGTTTTTTTTCTCATTTCGTTACGTTATTTTATCTAACCGACTGGGTAATATTATAATGCCGGTAAAGTATATATGTGATTGTGGTTAGACAATGTCATGGCTGTTGCGATTCCCATGGTTATTAAGGGCGTCACTCGAGTCATAAGCATCGTCAGCGTTTTTTTAAACTATTTGTATTTATAAATGAAATTACGGCCATAACACCTTGGGGCAAGCAAAGTATCAACACTCTGGACAAACTATTTTCGCCGCCTTTGACTTGTTTTCAAGTTGAAGCCGTTGGAGGATATTTCAGATACTTATGTCTGTTCACTACTGTAGTGGTGGATGGTCTATTATCTTGCTTCATCCATAAAGTTGTCAAAGAAAAGTCGATACTTTTTAAAAAAGGAGTCGAACAATGGTTTAAAAATACGGGACACGCTTTTAAGTAATTCAAACAATTATTTAATTTTTCTATGAAAATGTTTATGACGTAAAGAAAGCATTATTATCATATGATTATGAATGATTCAAATCTACGTCTTTACTCTCTTGTGGTCAAACAATGAAATGGTCAACACACCGTTAAGTGTTACGCGACCAACGTAGATTTAATTAGAAAGTTAACGGTTTTGTTACCACCATTGTATAATAAGAACAACTGTTTGCTTAATTTGTTTATAATAATTTTGCGATATTTAAGAAAAAAAAAACGTTTTTTTGTTTTATGATTCTAATAGAGGATTGTATGGTAAGGTTTTGGTTTTGGCTATGCTGCCGAAAGCCTGTACTTACGACTCTCTGTAAAGAAAAACGTATATCTTTTGCAAAATATAATGTATTCGTAACTGTTGAAATATAGTAAGTCTTTCTATGCATTAAATATTATATTTCTCCATTATTTTGAAACTGTAAAATGTCTGTTAAACATACAAAGTATAAAAAAATTGGTGTTGAAAGGAAATCCGGCTGAACTCAGAAGCCTGCGTCAATTACTTGAAATTGCTTAGCTAAAGTTAACTTTATCTTTCCACCCCACTTACTTGAATAATTACTTGTTTGCAAACAGTATCGTAGGTCATTATTTCAGAGGTTGATCGTGGATATAGCGAGTGTTGGAAACTTGGCCTAGATTTGCAGATCGAAGAGATCTATTGAAAAGAAGTATAAAGATATTCATGTTATGTCCTATTTATGATCACATATTTTATCCTATAAAATTAATAGCAATATGAATGCATATACCCTTTGTTAACCTAGTCATCTATTATGTTTGTTTATGATTTACAATATAACCATATTGGCATGGCATTACATTCCATAAAATTGAAGTAAGTTTCCAAAACAGTTGAAATTTCTTGACCAATCCATCATTTTAATGCAATGAATGTGCATAAAGTGCTCAGTTATCTTCTTTACCATATTGGCCAACTTATGGTTTAACCTTTTCAGATTTACTAAAGTTTCTTGACCTTTGCTGGACATGTGATCGTTAACTGAGAGGTCAATTAATATTTGAGGATTAAAATGTTTTTTTTTTTTTTAATCTACTTAGCAGTAAATTTGTGCTGTCTTAAATTTGAAAAAAAAAAAAAAAGTTTAATAGTTAACTAAACTGTAATCTATGCACTGATTTCAAAGTTTGAAGTAAAAGGTGAAAATGTTTATAAATTATGCAATAGTTATCATAAGGGCCAGTGATTGCATAAATTAACGTGTGTCGAGAAATCAAAATCAATTAATTCTGTTTTCAAAATTACGATGAAATTGAAAAACATTATACTTTGATTAAAACTTCGAGATAACTAGCACCATATCACATCGGAGGAAAAACACTGTAGGTAATGGTTCTATACAAGGTGTAAAAAAAGTACTGTGTTCCTTTAAACCACGTAATGTATAAGTGATATGAACCTGTATACGTGAATTTTTAAGAGTATGTCTGTTCAACTCATGAATAAATCCCAAATGACCTTTACCACTGAGCCTAAGTATATAGTTCGATATAAAATAAAATAATGGATGTAAAAGAATTAGCGAGAATCTCTTTCTAAAATTTTGAGAAAGCAAATAAAATACTTCAAAAAGTAGTTTTATTCCGCATGAAGACCATAAACAACTAAAGAGTATAATGCAATGTTTCGAGTACTTTACAATTATGTCACCAAATCCACAGTAATTTGTAGAGCCTACTTTTGTAAGGTGATGAAAATAAATCAAGGTGCTATCAAAATAACGCGTCTATTCTCCATTCTCAGGCCATAAATACAGTGATTTGGCTGTAGATCTTCTCGTTGACCTTTGAGTTGCGTATGCGCAGGTTTAATGGCCGCGGGATGATCTACGGATGTGCACTAATGTTGTTACACATATTTGGCTATCATTTTGAAAGAACAATAGTAGGTCATCATCATGCTATTTCTTCTTTGATAAAAAATAAATAAATTTAACAGGAGATACCATTTTTATCCAAATGAAATCTTTGTCATACGAGAGTAATAACATTCGGGCACATATTGTATCTACAGCGTACAACAAAAACGTCATTGTTTATTGAAATACGTAAGTGTTAACATTGTTTATACGTTTTATGTGGCAACACAGACAAATTATCAAATCAGAATACAAAACAAGAGCAACGAGGGCAGTGACATAGAAAGATCAAAATGATGTCTACTTTCATAGCGCTTGATCTCGCGACCTTAATGCTTACCACTGCATACTAAACACTTGAAGAGTGATGAAAGCTATAAATAAAAGCGTTTTATTTGTCTTGCATGTAAATAATACTTTTATAAGAATAAGGGTTAACATCAAAGAAAATTTCAAATAATGTGGAAATATTCTTAAGGAGTTCAAGACACAACGGTATATACACGTGAGACAAATTAAATACTGTCTGCAATGCAAGTAGGTAATATTCGACACGTGATTAAATAATAGGTAGATAGATCTAGACTCATAATGTCAACTGAACCATTGAATATAATCGTACAATTCATAATTTTCAGTCAGGTCAAATATAGGCTTATTTTAATTTGGTATTTTGTTACAGTTATGCTTCTGTAAGCGACCCGTGACTGAAATATTTAGCATTGTGACGTAATAATACTGACGTCATTTCTACAACAGGACATGGAGAAAGTACTACTCGACGTTCCTTAATGAGTAGCAAAATCAACCTTATTGCTATTCGTGAAGCGTGCTAATTAATATGCACGGAAAGGAAAAGTGCAGTCTGATGACATTTCTTATGGTAATTTTGATAAAGCTAATTCTGATATAATTTATGCAGACAAGTCAAGGATAGAGGTCGGTGAACTTAAATAAATCGATGTGTCGAAAGTGATAGCAGCGGTTTTTAGTATCATTTTGAAATAGTATTAATTTATTGCGGATTCACACATGATTAAAAGGGTTTTAATACGATTATATTGCTGTTGAAAGAAGTTGGCTTGCGACATGACTGGTCAAATTATTTTTCAGAGCGTTGATTAATCAGTAACGTGTATAATATGGTTTTAGTTCTACTAGTTTAATAGGTAGGTAGTGTAGAATAAAGAATCGCCGCAGAAGTATTTGTAATATTTCGGGAATTCTTGACATCATATACCCTAGTCGGTCGTTAACGGAATTAGTTGGGGTGGTTTTATTCTTTCCGTACCTCAAGAAATCCAAAAACCTGTACGTGTTTTAAATCATGCTAACGGTTAAAAATTGTTGCCATGACCAGGATTATCGATTTCGTACGGAACTTCCTGGCGAAAATTTTAGAAATCTGTTTATACTGCAATATCATAAAAAAATATGCTTGCTTCATATAAATTACCTCTAAATCCTTTAAACAAAGCCGACGGTTGATAAGTGCGCAGACGCAGTCAAGTACGCGTGAAAGCACCATACAACACGCTTTAACACGCGATTCGCATACATAAAGCCTGGCCCTTAAATTGTATTTGTGACGTCTGACCTCTTTCGCTCTCTTTTGTTTTTTTGTTCTTTAGAGATTGCTTTGGAACGTGACCAAACAGGTGTGAAATTATACTAGTAATAGAAATGGGAGTGATGTGTTATTGTTATTATGTAAGTTTGTTAACATCGTAGTTAAAATGTCAACTTACTGTCTTAAAGTTTCGTGATGTTATACAAATGCTAATGCGGGTCTACACACACATTGTATTTTGAATTTAATTTTGTTCCTAGTTATACAAATATAAAATTAAAATCTGGAGCCATTAAATCTGTAAACAATTGAGTGAGAGGTCTACCTATTAAGAGTTAGAGGCGTGTATATGAATAATCGTTCAATTTATTATTTATGCAATGTTACAGCACCCTTTGCCTGCGGATAGAAATATTACATGGCCATAAAATTAATTTAAGGATTCAATTACTTAACGCCTTATATCCTCTGTAGGGTAGGCAGACAGAGCGTCGCCGAACAATACCGTTTAGCTATTATCTGACATATTTTGAGGGCATTTTAGATTGAATTGTGCATTGCTGTAAGATTCTTTTTTTTCTTACTGAGTGGATTTTTCGAGTCGAACTAGCGAATCCGTTGATTCACTCTGGCTTTTATAGAAGATGCGTAATATTTGTGTTACAGTTTTAATGAAAGTGATATTATTTGGAATGTGAAGGCTGATGCATATTCTGATGAAGCAATCGAAGGCAATATGCAAGACATGACATAACAGGCCATGTACAATTCTGTTACGATTTGAACATGTATCATTGGACCGATGTGTGGCTTCGAGATTAACTTGTGGTCGATTAGGGGTCCGTGGTTAAATTAGTCTCTACATCTTCTTTTTATATCGAGTTGATGAATAATCCTTTTAAATCTGTTTTTATAAATAATCACAATCAGAGATTGTATGTATAAAAAAAAAGAAAAAAAAAGATATGTATATAGCTTTTGGAACTATCACCTTAACCTCTCCAGTCTCCACAAGAAAATAAAATTATCAACATTATTTCTCAGAGAGTCTGTATTATCCTAACCAGACTAGAATCGAGAATCAATTTAACAAAAAAACAACTTTTTGTTCCTAAGGAAAATGAACCTAAATCCATCCACTATTTTCCTTTTAAATATTATTGTGATTGCAAACTAAAATCTCTTACCTATGTCTTTATTTAAATCCAAAATTGACCTCAATGGTACCGATTCCTTGAGGACACAACTTAACTAAATCTTGACTGAAATTGTTGCCGTCCCTTTCTTTTCTGTTCTCAGATGATAGAAAATAACAGGAAAACGATATCAGTCAAGATTTTGTGATTTTGTGCACATACGAAATGCAACCCAATGTTTGTTAAAAAAGTATACTTATACCCTTCTACAATACCTACTAATAAAACGTTGTACGGAACACCTGTACGAGTGATTGGCTGTAGTGCCCGCATCAAGTGTCGGTCGTGACCGTCTAAGTGGTTCGTGTGGTGAAGAGATGCTATCAGAGACAGACAGACAGAATTATGCTTCGGTAGCTATTGAAATGTTACTAACATGGCACAGATTAGATGCGATTTGGAGAAACGATTTGGAGATGTAAATCAAATTTGACTAAAAGCCTAGTTAGTTCTTTCAAATCAGAAGCGTCCTGCAGAAAAGTTCGGTCTGGTCAAGAGTACTCTAAACCGAAGAACATGCATGAAAAGATTAGTGATTCGACCGTCTAAGTGGTTCGTGTGGTGGAAAAGATGCTATCAGAGACAGACAGACAGAATTTTGCTTCGGTAGCTATTGAAATGTTACTAACATTGGTACAGATTAGATGCGATTTGGATGAACGAGAGATTTGAAGATGTAAATCAAATTATGACGGAACAGAGCAATCTATAAGTATTTGGTGGATTGCTAAGGCAGATCAGATCAGAGCAGATCCTACAACACCCCAAAAAATTTGTAGGTTGCCTACAAATTCGGTAGATAAATATGAAAAATTATCCGGAGGTCATAATTGCAAAATCACAATAATTCGATTTATATTATCTAATTGCATTCAAAAATCACAAGAGGTTATCGCCATGGACTTCTGACAGTGTTATGAAAGAGTAAAGAGTGCAATATTACAATTAATTAACTACTATTTAGATGAGTGCCTTAAATCAAGTAACGTATGACCTAGTATCGTGATCTGCTTGTCTGATTTTAATAAGTACCTACTGTATTTGATCATTTACTTAAAAGGTTTTTAAGTAGCTGACCTTTGGATGGTTTAATTATGCAAACTAAACTTTTGTAATTAAGCGACTATAGGAAAAATATGTCATCGGAATGTTTTTGAAACGTGATGTGATGGATGCTTTTCAATGGCGAAATATATTTTTGAAATTCTTGGGCATTAATATGTGTTTTAAAATACTGATTACCACAAATGAGGGGATAAAAGTTTTGACGCCATACATTACTTTATTACCTAACCTGATTCTAATCTTAATTTAACTAATTTATACAGTCTAGACTCAACTGAAATAATTTGTCCATTAGACACAATTAAATAAGAACTATTGTTACAAGTTCTAAACTACGTGAAACTGAAAGTGAAAGACAGTTTTATCACCGAAATAAAATGTAAGTAGACAAAGGAACTTCACATAACTTTATTTTGTGTAAAGTATAATTAGACAGATTAAGATGTGCTATCTAGATCAACCATGAAATTATTTAATGACATGATGTGCGTTATAATAATATAGTTCATGATGTAGAGATATTTGATGTTTGTTAAAAATACACAAACATTGACGATGGTCGGAATTAAATTTCTATTATGATGTTATTTAAAACTTAACGTACCTCTTTTCATACATATTTCGTAAAGTACATAGTTTAGTTATTCATTATTTATACGTCCTTTTCATTTAATTGTTAAGGCTGGTTTCATTGTTGTAACTTTTATCTGACTTTTATATATAAATTGTATTGCATTGAGTTTGTCTAATAGGTCATATGGTAATAGGTATAATAGGTCTATGTCTGTGGTCTCATATTTATTTCAATTATTATCGTAAAACTGAATTGTCAACGTGCACCGTGGTTTACTCGATCGTAAAGACATTTCGTAAACTATACTGAATCGTTTAAGTATTGCAAAGTCAACAATGATCCAATGATCGACAAGTTGCAGGCTTTGTTCCAAACTGAACATTAAGTCGGTAAATTTTATCTATTTTGCTCAATTATTTTCTTGCCACACACGATATAAATTGGTTATAACGTTGGTGATGTTGAGACAAGTAAATGTAAAGATAGAGGCATCATGATCTTGATGGTTAAAATCTAACTAGTCAGGTTTTAGATGTTATATTCAGCTTTATCTATTGTTTAATAGCCTATTATTAAACCTTGCTAAAGATGGTAATGAAACTTTGGTTTAATGTTTTTTATTAAATGTTGTAAGTTATATAATAGTAACTTTTTGAATATAACAATAAAACACAAAATTTCCTAAGCCTAAAAAATATCAAGTGTTTGTAACAAAAAACCGTTGTTGTTTAAATGTTATAAAAGCTTTAATACTTTTGACTTCATATCATTCAAGTCACGACAAAGTTCACTTTTGGTCATAAATTTTATAAAACAGAACGTTTATGTCATTTAAAAGCTATTTCATTACCATAATTACTATTCTCATCAAAATCTAAACTAACTCAGTTACTCTGTCGACATTTTCCTTTGTTAGTTCGGACAAAATAAAAATATAGGTACATTTTTGAATAGAGCTACTTCTGCTGACTTATCAAAAGCAGTTTCGTTGTTTATTTTAAACGAATTGCGCACCGGATTCTGAGTTTGAGATGGTAGAGGCAAATCAAACAACTCCTGGGGTGCTTACGCACCTTAGAGTGATCGTTCAATAGTAAAGAATCTTAAGACACTTTAATAATTAAACGGTGAAAGGGATTATAGTAAACAGATCAAATATGATACAAGATAAAATTATACTTACGAAATTCTGTACAGTCATCATCTTTGTGAAGAACATAATTGTTTTGTTAACATTATCAAAGAAGATTGTCGGCTGACTCTAATGCAACAGTTTACGCATTTAAGTTTTGTAATGATAACAATTTTAAACGTCGTCTATTTGTTTTTTAATGACTCAATTTAATGTTCAGTTATAATACTAGTGCAATGATGGTAAATTAAGTGAACGGAAAAAATATTTATACTAGGTCCATGTTATGTACCTACTACGTTATCCAAAAAATAGTGATATATTTTAAAATAGTAGTAAAATCTAGAGTATTTACTAAAGTGGGAATTAAAATTCTAAAATCAGTATCACGATAACAACAAATAATAACAAAAAAGAACTTCAGAAGCAGGCGCTCACTGTTTATCAGCGCACCAATTTCAACATGATTCTATCACACCAAAAATGAAATGAATTTGTTCTATTGTCAGCTAAAAGATAGTATCTAAGCACAACTGTTCGCTTAGAAGATTAGTATTATTAATTACGAAATTTGACCTAGATTTTTGAATTCACTTCTAAAGGTGAATTATTTTAGTAAATGTTTTTTGTTATTTTTTTTTTATTTTATTTATTACAAGAAAATGGGACGACTTATGTTATGTTACTCTATTTCTTGACTCTGCAGTGATTATGTTATATCATTGGGTAATGTTGACCGTCACTCTTGTATAACATGTTAGATAGTCGTTTGTTTTTAAGCACTAGGTGTAAAATTACTTTATTTATTATATTATTTCTAGGTATTATGGACGGCTGTCGTTACATCTGCTACACAGTTAATAAAATCTAACATAAAGAACATAGAAGTAGTGGGTATCTAAATACGAAGAAAGGTGTTATATCGTCCCAGTTCTTGCTAACTGACCTATCTGCCTTTTGATAGTTTTCGAGTGCAAGCGTTTTGCGGTTTGGCGCTGTAATGATGACACTGTGGTAAAGTTAGTTTTGCCTTTATTAATGAAGTCATAACGTTTTACTATAGTAAAAAAAATACCCTTTAAGTAAGTGTTTGCCTTAAAGCTCTAAGTGTTGTATTAATTGACTTATACTTAATTAAAGCAGATATGACTCTTTGTGAGAACTTTGTTTTTTATTTTTGTCAGTTAGGACCGCAGTGTTTGGTTTAAAAATAAATAAAATTATATCAATCATTACAGTTTTCAGACTTATTCTTATTCATTGGCAGTAGAAATGATTTAAAATAATGTTTTTAATATCCTATCACCTTAAATATACTTTATTACTTTCTTCCATGCTGGACTGGGAGCGATAGAAAAACATAGAATGTGCCAGCTGCATCTCCTCCCAGGCATGCTGTAAAAACCAGCGAAGGGATTCGAGGGCTTCAGTATTGTAATGGGCTGACAACCTGTCACTACAGCAATATACAGATCTATCTTAAACAACCCTCAAAACTTGTCAGATGTGGTGAAACGACCTTTGTTTAGGTTGTTTACGCTCTGCCTACCCCATTAGGGATACAGGCCTGATTATATGTATGTATGTTAAATATACTCTATGTACTGAACTGAACTACTGAATATAATATTTAATGAGATTTTATTTAGACTTAACATAACAAGAAGGTATTATTTTCTTTATTGTAAAATCATCTTTAAATAATATCATCAATTAGTTTGAATTTGCCTGTGTTTACTAAGAACAAACCCATAGCATCCCATTATAATGTTATTTTTTTAAATTTAATATTATGAGTACCTTGTTGCCGCATTTTCAATAATAAGGCCCAAGTATTTCAGCAAGATTATCCATCCATTTGACAAGCTGTCCCATTGGGATGGGACTATTATCATCCGTGTCTGTAAACTCGCGTAGCATGTGGGAAGCAGTCAACTCCCCTGCAAACCACCAGCCAGTATCTCGGATCGGAGAGAGCAAACTCCAATGGGACCGCTCTTCCGGAAAGCTTGGTGATACGCTTGGGAACGATCGTCTTTTGAGCTTGAATACTAGGTCTTCATATTGCCGCTGTAAAATGCCATCTCTATGTACAGCGTGATACACGCGACAGTGTGATCTCAGTTGTTGACGTCAATCACCAGAAGCTGCAAGACATGGCTCAGGTCAAATCCCATCTCTATGTCCAACGTGATACACGCGACAGTGTGATCTCAGTTGTTGACGTTAATCACCAGAAGCTGCAAGACATGGCGCAGGTCAAATGCCATCTTTATGTCCAACGTGATACACTCGACAGCGTGATCTCAGTTGTTGACGTCAATCACCAGAAGCTGAAAGACATGGCTCAGTTCAAATGCCATCTCTATGTCCAACATGATACACCCGACAGTGTGATCTTAGTTGTTGTCGTCAATCACCAGAATCTGCAAGACATGGCTCAGGTCAAATGCCATCTCTATGTCCAGTCCAAGTGATACACGTGACAGTGTGATCTCAGTTGTTGACGTCAATCACCAGAAGCTGTCAGACATGGCTCAGGTGAAGGGTGGTACTGTGCACCACGCAAAAAAGTCTTTCGAGATGGTGCTGAGGAATTTGATCGGGCGGTATTTCCCTTAGTTCATGGTTAGGTTTTGGGATTAAAATGACTAAAGCTATATTCTCTCTACACAACAAGTCATTACCACCTTTTATCTTGCCGGGCAGGAGAACACGAAATTTTCTTTTTCCTGGGCCAAATGCAGCAGATAATAATAATAATCAAACTCAAAGCACGGAAACTTAAATCTATGTCATAGAGCTGAGTTGGAGATCCTGTTCGTACCCAAGGCCTCCTTGCAGCTCGGCTCCGGCCGTCTTTTCCTGGTTCGATCGGTGCTACGAAGTAGTCTTCAAGGTGTCTCTCAACTGCAATGTCCTTTTCGGCTTCAACTGAATGTCTCAGCCTAATCATCGACCTTGCATATCAGTTTACCCTGAGAATAACCGGCGTATGGAAAGGGCCTCTCGCTCGAACGCCCTCAGATGGTTTCCAGGCTAGGCTGCATGTTTTGGAAGTTTTTCCTTTACTTTTCAGTCAAGTCACTGAGCTTGATATTGAGTGCATAAACCTAGGAGTATGCTACCATCGCCTCCTGGTTTTGTGTTTCTTGTAGGCCTGAATCAGACTAGCCAGATTAGTCTGGGATGCTGATTCAGTAGCAATCAGAATGACGGTGCTTCATTCCACTGTGCCTTTCCATACATCTTGGGCGATCTGTACTGGTTTTGTACTCAGAGAACTTTTGACACCACCCGCAAAGGTCCCCTACTCGATGCAGGATCTTGGTGCTAGTAGTCAGCCGATACTACTTGGATCCTACTGACGGGTCGCTAGTCTACTAATATTTCCTCGTTAGGCGGGATGCGGAGACCTTGGTGGACTACCGATGTCAAGCACGTTGTCTATTAATGGACTCCTCAGATCGTGGCATGTCACCTCTATCAGCCTGCTGACATCGTAAGTGTGTTCTAGTCCAGAAAGATGCTTGTAGGGTATTTCTAGCAGTGTTGAAGGTACAATTTGTTCCAGGCTGTGTTCTTTGCGTTCAAGTGCCGATGATGGTAAGAATAGAGGAATGTGGACCTTGTAATTGTCAGCAACCTGGAACTTGGTCTGCGGCGCTTTGTAAATAGCGAGTAGAAGTCCTCTGCTCCGTGTTAGAGTTGAATAACAATGGCGTACATCGATTTTAGTTGTTGGTGGTCGATGGGCTGGAAGATGATGTGTCTCTTCACCAGCATAGCCAGTCCTCGGTACACTGCTGGTCTTTTCCACCGTCCATACGACGTTCTTTCTGCAGGTAGGTGTGGTAATCTGGCAATGTGGGACCTTCAGTTAGCCTTGAGTTAACCTCGCTGATGAATACCACATTCACATCCTGCTCCCCTCAAGCACGCCCCCATACCACAGTGATGTGGCGCCGTGTAAATTAATGCTAAAGACTTAATTGCAAAGATAACAAGGTTTATATTCGAAAAAAACTGTTGTTTTATACGCAAAATAATGTCAACATTGCAGACAAAAAATCTGTCTAACAGTCACATGTACATAGTTCTTAATTTTTGCAAGTGTGTGAAATTTTAAAAATCTCGCTAACAGTTATATGTACAAGAGACTGTTTGTAAGAAAATTTATTGCCTTGTTGTGCAGATATGCCAAACACAAATGTCGATTATCTTCTAAACGGTAGACGATACAGAAATGACTGTTAGAGAGATCTTGTTCAAAAAAAAAAGAGGATCCTGATGGTATGGTCAGTGTAGATAGGTCCGTTTGACAGATAGGTCTGTTAGCAAGAACTGGGACGATATATGTGTCTATGAAGACAATACAAGAATTTAATCGCGACTTTTGTAAAAATAAATAGCAATGTAGAATTTAACCGACCTCTGTAAAATAACACCGATGTATTTAACAGGGTTGGTAGTCAGTTTAAAAAAAATATAATTCATGATAATGCAAGGTATTTATTCAGTTCACACAATATTGTTAAGTTTGAAAAGGCGATATCGGACAATGCAAATAAAATAAAAGTTTAAAACATTGCCTCATGTGTTTCAAAACAAACAAGTTTTCGTCTTCCATACACGCTGTAAGAAAGTGTCAAAGGGAAGGAAGTGACATAAAGACCGGATTAGAGATAATGAACAAACGTAAACCGTGAACTGAATTAGAGTTGCGCAAGTCAGTTAACGATTAGGGCTGCCGTTACGTGAATAAAATGAACCAGAATATAATATTGAACCCGAACAGAAATATCGAAAACTGGCATACGACCGAAAACATTTTGGTAAAAATGCATTTTACTGAGGATATTCACAAAAAAGCAAAAATTGTCGTCTACATTTTAATTTTTGCAAAGTGTCCGGTTCTGTACGTGTGTTAGAAAAATCCCACTCGGATGCCTCCCAAAAACAAGACAATTCTTAGGCAGTCCATGCAGATGGCAGCCCTATAGTCGGTGATCAAATATTTCGGTATTGTCACGCGTTGTGCGCGCGCGCAGTTGACGCTTTACGCGTTGATAGTCTTGATAGAGAAAGTGACCGTGATAATGTAATGGGTTATTATGATCTAGATCATCTATTGTGTTCTGGAGGTCGTTCTTGAGACGGACATCGGATTTGTTATGGTATCTTGTATATCACTAGCCATACCAAGCTATGTACTTATTTTTACTTATGTTACGAAATTGAGAGTTTCCTAATTCAATATTTTCAAGAACCCTATAATTATAATCAAAATCTTACAATATCAGTTTCAGTTACACCATCAGAAAGAGTCGACTTTCATTTTAATATTTTTTACTGTACTGACAATTTAATATCAGTTAGTGATGGATTCAAAATAACCAACGCATTAATTTAATTCTAGGCTTCGTCAAAGTTAAGTACCTCACATGATGCACAATATTGACACAGTGAATGTCAAAAATAGCAAAATCAAAATTGATGATACGCAATAAACTGCACTGAAAGTACCACTTGAGGACATTCGCAATGATTTAGCTGAAGGATACAAAAAAAAAGAAAAAAGAATGCGAAATACTAATGTAACATCAACGTAACGAATGCATAATTATAACGACAAACAGTAGGGCACAAGTAGTATTTGTCGTGGTCCAATGCCTGCAATAGTTCGGACAGCCAATATTAGTCCAGTCACTAGCCTTACCACTATCCTGGCCACTGGCCCGAGACGAATGCTCAACGCAATGTCGCTCTAGAATTCAAATTGGTATGACAAAGCTGATGGGGTTAAACTAAATTACGCTGCTTAAGGATAATATTTCGTCGGCAGTAAAGAGATCAATTCACAAACTCTGTGTAGGTATCTGTATTTTCAACGTCAATATCATTTTTATCCAACGCTTTATCTAAATCTGTGTACTCAATTACAAAATTAACGGAGTTACAAACTTGCAATTTTAATTTATTTAGGCAAACTTGCAATTTTAATTTATTTAAGCACAAAAATGTGCAATTCAACGTTTTAAGAAAAATATGGTATACAATTTTTAAAAATAAAATGAGAAATTTTTCGAGTGTCAAAAATATTAAGGCATTTTTAGTGTTGAGAACGTCGTTTCAGCTTTTGAAATAGAGTGTTTAACACTATGAAATTATCTGAATGGATTATTTCTTTTATTTATCGCGCATAAAATACAAGGTAAATATGATTAGGCTTACTACCAATCTGTAGCATTATTAAGAATGCGACCTTGTCCAGTATCTGATCTCAATTTGGTTTAGATAATGGCGTTAACCAGTTTTCTTGACATTTTACAAATTAACCACAGTATTTTCTAAATCTGTCGTTAATAAAAGGAT
>JARACY010005618.1:0-21072 GCA_029255725.1 Scrobipalpa atriplicella | reverse complement strand
TTATGGCTAGACAGGTATTATCAAAAAAATATCCGTTCCCCTTCCTCATTACGAATATGTAGGAGGCCTCCCTTATTCTCAGGAATTGTGCTTCTGAGATAAATCGTACAGGTTAACTGACAAACGGGCACAGGTTTATGACATTCCATACAAAAACATATGGAATATCAGTAATCTGTGCCCGTTTGTCAGTTAACCTGTACGATTTATTATAGGGAGGGATGAGTATGGTGGAAGGGACAGAAAGGGCCAGAGGGACGGGGACGGGATAGACAGGGGTGACGGAATAGGTATGAGAGACTGAAGGAAGGATATATACCCTTTTTAATGTGGCGCTGATTTTTTGGGAAAGATGACATCTGCCGGGTCTGCTGGGAGGTAGATTTGGGAGTGATAAAATAAACGGATTTTGAAGGCAGATACTTTAGAGATGGCTAAGACGAGAGAAAAAGCCATTTCCATGGCTTTCTGAGAAAAGAGATAGACGAGAGCGACGGAGAAGACAGCAGGAAAGGGAGGGATGGAAGAAGAAAAATGGTAATATGTATTTAATCTGGCGCTGCTTTTCTGGGCAGGGTGACGTCAACTGAATTTGCTGCGGGGTAGCTTTAGGAGGGAAGGTTAGGGATTGTTGTATTAACTTAGAGAAGGCAAGGACGAGAAGGACGGGATGTATGGGAGGGATGGTAAGGCCAGCGGAAGGAACGCTAGGTACGGGAGAGTAAGTTTTGGAAACGTCGAGAGCGGCGAGAGTAACGCAATCGAGGTACGGGAGGAACGGTGGAATAGACGAAAACGACGGGAAGAAAGCAGGGAAGAAAGGGATGGGATTAAGAAAATGATATCATGCATTTAGATAATTAAAAAAAACTCTCTACGTTTCTTTCTGGCGCTCACAACCTGCAGAGGTGCGTGCCCCGCTATGCCCTCCACCCGCGCCGCTGCTGCAGATGCTGTGAGTCTTGAGTGTGACGCGGGGCGGAAGGCTTGGCGGGACACGCATCTAAGTTTTATCCAACAGGGATTGTCTGGACCTAGTTCTAGCCGGAATGATATCGGATAGACCTAGTTTTATCCAACAGGGAATGGCTGGACCTAGTTCTAGCCGGAATGATATCGGATAGACCTAGTTTTAGCCAACAGGGAATGGCTGGACCTAGTTGTAGCCGGCATGATGAAGGCTAGACCTAGTTTTAGCCGAAAACAATCGGCTAATACTAGGTTTAGCCAAGAGTAAGTGGCTACACCTAGTTCTAACCGGCTAAAACTAGGTGTAGCCGCACTTCGGGTATTAGCCGTAACATATATACTACCAGCAGCGTCCTTGATAATTCTAATGTACTTATCCAGAGATAATAACTCCGCTAAGAATAAAACCCAGTATTTCCATACCATGCAATAAATAAATAAAAATTATTACCTTGATATCTTCAAGAGATTTCTCTGATATCTTCGGTTCAGAAGACGCCAGGCTATTCTGAAAATAAAAGAGAAATGTATTATTTACTACTGTATATTATTATTTACATAGGCAAGCGTAAAAAAATATCTATATATTTGTGCCTTCTGCGAAAATACTCTGTATAATGGGTTGATAAACCATCGCCGAATCAAATCACCGAATCTATTTAATGCATTTACTGGCTAGTAAATTCTGTGTTTTTATTGTTTCCTCTGCATAAAAGTAAGGGTCAAAAATTTACCGGAAGAAATACATAAATAAAAATGGAACCTGAATTCTTTCCGGACTTCCATTCTGGACTGGGAGTGATAGAAAAACATAGAATGTGCCAGCTGCTACATCTCCTCCCGGGCATGCTGTAAAAACCAGCTAAGGGATTAGAGGGTCTCAGTATTGTAATTTAGGCGATGGGCTGACAACCTGTCACTAAAGCGATATACAGATCTCTCTGGAATAACCCTCAAAACTTGTCAGACGTGGCAGAACGACCTTTGTTTACGCTCTGCCTACCCCGACAGGGATAAAGGCGTGATTATATGTATGTATGTATACTTTCCGGTCATTTCACTCTAAAGCCTAATAACGAATTGCAAGGAAGCCCTTGAAAGACATTACATGTCGAACAGCTGTTATCGTTAATCTAATTGTAGCGATATTATCGTAGCATCACAGTCTTATCTCAATTAGGTAATAAAATGAAGTGGCCTTGTTTTAGATAATGTCACACTGTTTTCGGATATAAATATTTGCAATTTTGCATATTATCTACACAACTCTATACTATACTTACTTGAAAAACTGTAAGATGGTAGCTGCGACAGATGCCATTCAGAAGGAAAATATATCTAAAATCTACTACGACTACCATCTTCAATTTTTTGAGTATAAAGACTCTAAAACAGGAAATCCTTTATGTCCACGGAAAATCTCATTTAACGCGGGTTTCTACGCGGGCGGAATGCTAGTTTATCATAATCATAATAATATCACAATAATAAGGACTTCATTTGCCACCGGCACAAAACCAGCGGTGGTGAATGCGGTGCCCTATGGATGGCCTAATACCAATTTGCACAAGGAAACCAACACACAACATATTTATCCACATACATACATACATAAATCACGCCTTTATCCCTAATGGGGTAGGCAGAGCGTTAACGACCCAAACAAACGTCATTACGCCACGTCTGACAAGTTTTGAGGGTTGTTTAAGATAGATCTGTATATTGCTGTAGTGACAGGTTGTCAGCCCATCGCCTAAATTACAATATAAGTACTGAAACCCTCTAATCCCTTAGCTGGTTTTTACAGCATGCCCGGGAGGAGATGCAGCTGGCACATTCTATGTTTTTCTATCGCTCCCAGTCCAGCATGGAAGAGATATTTATCCACACAAGCAAGTAACCAGTTTTTTTCATTTTGTAGTTTCTGTACTGAGTTGGAGTATTGCCAAGGTATTTGCAGTACAGACCAGACGGTTGAATCCTTATTCTCGAACGAAGAATAAGAGAAAATAATGTTTTTGAAAGAGGTCACCGCTAAACATAGGTGTTAGTTACTCGCCGCTAATGGTCGCTGGTCATATTAAAATAAAGATAAATACAAGCAAATCCCGGAAACTAATCAAACTACGAATGTATTTTATTGAATTTATTGTTCAGATCGTTTAATATGCCACTAGAATCTAAATCAAAAACAACAATCTCATCAAATATTAAAATACTGTACCTAATCGTAATTTTATACACTATCAATCATTGCATCGATCAGAAATTTGGTACATTCTTAGCAATAAAGTGACATACAAATCATTTATGGGTTCTATGCTGAACTGGGAGCGATAAAAAAACATAGAATGTGCCTGCTGCATCTCCTCCCGTGCATGCTGTTTAAACCAGCTAAGGGATTCGAGAGTTTCAGCACATATTGTAATTTAGGCGATGGGCTGACAAGCTGCACTACAGATCTATCTTAAACAACCCTCAAAACTTGTCAGACTTGGGGGAAAAAGACCTTTGTTAGGATTGTTGACGCTCTGCCTACCCCATTAGGGATACAGATGTGATAGTACGAATGTTGATTTATGGGTTTCCTCTTCTACTTCCTCTTTTATACTGCCTTTTTTTTCGAATTTTCCGAATCAAATAATGCACGAAACAGAAATGTACAGATTTAATTACAATGACGGAAGATAAAATTGATTGTAAGCCAGTTAACGAGAGATAAAATAAATCGAACGCTGAAATAGAAAGTGTAACAGATTGTCGATTCGGCGATACCGCGGCTGTTTATTAAAGTGCTGGAAAGTCTCTCAGTATTATAGCTCCATAAAATATCGATCTGAACGTCTTGCGGTTTTACTCGCATTAATAATAGATGTGACACATTTTCCTGCTCTAGGTATCAACGAAATAATCATCCCAACAAAGACATTCTGTACAAATTTAACAAGTCTAATATGTACATACATATATTATTATTAGTCATGCGACGTGTAAATATTGAGGAAATTACGGTAAACATTTCAAAGTTTTTGGAATTCAAACTAACTTTTCCCAAACAATGCTTTAGGTAGGTGCCTACTCAATACTCATATTACGGGATACCATAGATAAATAGTCCCTGGTGCTCTAGCACTGCTGAGCCTTATGATCTCCAACCGGAGGATCCTATCCCACACATAAGCAATCTTTGAAATTTTAAGATTTCGTGTTTCTAAATCATTTTCACCTTTGCTTTGTTAAAATTACGAAAAGATAAAGGAAAACAATGAAGAAATGTGTCAGCTAGTCAGAATAGACGCCAAGGTCTGGATGAGAAATGAGCGCGAAAGAATTCAGACCAGAATCTGTTCTAGAATTCTTTTTATTTTCCCACAATTAAGTGAAAGCTAATCTTGTCAGTCAGAGTAAATAGTAAACGGTTATCCTAACTAATTATAAATGCGAAAGTATGTTTGTCTTTCTTTTACATTACTGCTCAGAAACCTGGAGAACCGGATCAATAAAATCATCTTCGATGTGGCTCAAATAATTTTACATGTCGCACCAAAATGTATTCGACCTGAAATTGTCCGAAAAGTAAGATGATCCATGCTGCAAGATGGGCATGTATAGTAGATTCATAGACTAGGGTGGAAGAGAATCAATTCCCGAGGTAGTTAGACGCCCGAGCGCAGCGAGGGCGGCTATAGTCCGAGAGGAATTGATTCTTCTACCCGTGGCAATGACTCTACTTTTCATTTAGAATATGAGGAAAATAAAACTAGTTGTTAATACAAACTAAGTATTTATTGTTAATAAAGTAGGTACCTATTTAATTTGTCGCGGCACTCGCATCGCAAGTTTGCGCTAAATTCACACTGGCCAGTGACACTAGCTGGTTAAAAAGTCACGACATTTCATAAAGTTTTTTTTTTAATATGAAAAAAAGTCTTCACAGCTGACAGCAATTCAAGCAGTTCTATTTTTAAAGTTCATTCCCGCCCTAGGGTGGGGATGAAATTTGTATGAGTTATTCCTTCCCTGTGAAAGGAAAGCAGCATCTTCCACCCAATAGTCAGATCAAAACAACACTACTTTCCGAGTATGAGAAATGAAAAATATAGTCAGTCCTACGTCTGATATCTCTCTGGTCGTGTCAGCATCAAAATAAGAGATTGAAGAATAGGGAGTGCACTTGTGTGTTGCGCAAAGGCATGTCGGGCTTAGACTAGATGGTTGAACTCTGGGAGATTGGAAGGACAATTATCTGTGCTGTACCTACGTACAGAGTGTTAACTTAATTGCGTGCCATGACTCAGGGGGTGATTTAGTATCGATAAAGGAACACATAAAAATATTATAAAAAAATTTGCTCCATATGAAATGTTGGCTTCCTCGTACGTTAACATCCTGTATCTCACACTCACATCAGTCCTGTCGGTGAGCATGGCTCGAAGCCTGGCGTACAGCGCCTCTTCCCTCGTCCTAGCCGCTTCCCTGATCTCCCGCACCACGTCTGACACGAACCCTGGCGCGTAGTGACCTCCAAGATACCCTGAAAACAGACAGCTTAGTTTAAATTGTG
This sequence comes from Scrobipalpa atriplicella, assembly GCA_029255725.1. Classification (NCBI taxonomy): domain Eukaryota; kingdom Metazoa; phylum Arthropoda; class Insecta; order Lepidoptera; family Gelechiidae; genus Scrobipalpa; species Scrobipalpa atriplicella. The sequence continues at coordinate 15,539 of JARACY010005618.1, read as the reverse complement.
TGATGTAGTTGTTTTGTCTCACGACTGCCGTTTTTTCCATACTTGTGTGTGTAAATGTTGGTTACATGCACATTACCTTAGTTTGCGTAAGTTCGCCATAGTAAACCTGTATAGTTACACACACATAGGGGCGCGAGTCCGTAAGCACAACCACAAGAATGGCCGAGCGGCTATCGTGAGATAAAAATGCTATACCGGGTTAGGATTCCTCTGTATGATTACGAATTGGAATAGCATCTACCTAGCTCTACATATGGATGCCGAAAGGAAAATAGCCATTTCCGTGTTGTTGAGATACACATGGAAACTTTGCCAAGGGCAAGAATCGAAGCTATGACCTTTAGTTTAAGTACCGGTAACGCATTTACCACCTGACCACACCGAGGGTCATCCGCTGATGTTTAAAATAAAACTTGTCCTGACAATTTAAATACTTTTTCATGGAATTTTATATTTTATCTGAGAATTGTCAAAACCTACGTGGTTGATGATAACATTGATAATATAGTTACGAAAACTAATAGCACTGTAGAATGTTTTGATAACCTTTAAACGTACTCTGTTCAGTGCATCCCACACATAGTGTACATATATTTATGTAGGTACATAGATACTGTAAAAGATGATAATTGGACTGAACAAGCTAATTTAGATATAATCGAAATAATTTTAGGGAAAACACATCACATTATCTTATCATTATTGGTCTAGAAAATTCAGTTCTCGTTTTTAAACATAAACTGCTAGGCTTTGGTTAAAAAATATGCTACTCTTTATCCCATTCTCGAAGGAAAACACATAAAACCGCGTGTGAATCCACAGATCAGTGAGAAAAGAATTGCGATTTGCGACTCCTGCGCATGTCACGAGCGATGCAATCAAACGCATTCTAATTACAAAATCGAAACGTGAGAAGAAATCAATCTTGTTCATGAGGCAGACACTGGGCTCGATTCTAGATTCTAAATTTAAATTTACCTGTCTCTTTCAGATTTAAAAGTTTGAAAAAGGACACGAGATTAAGTCTCTTTGGTTTTCGATTATACTCTATGATTTTCATATGATTTTACGCGTTATCTGTCAAATATAATCGCCATGTATTTAGATGGCAGATAAAATGCAGAGGACATGTGCAAATGCGCGCCAAAATAATACGGAATAAGTTTAAAACCATAGAGTATAAATAAAGTCACCTGTCCTTATCTTATTATTTTAAATGTGATTTTAATTTTAGCTTTTGCGGTGGTACCTAGAATTGAGCCCACGTATCAGAACTAGGTGTAGCACTATAGATCTCTCTGGTCCATTGTGATCTAACGGTAGACATAAATTAACTAACGGTCTGTCGCTTCTGATCATTTCTTGGCTTTATTATATCAATGTCTTAAAAAATATGTCTCGGTCTAATGATAAAAACTTATTACACAAATAAGTAAATCGTCTCTTTTCACCTGTTCATTAGGTGGCGTTATTATATGAATTATACACACATTTAAGATATAGTGAGGACTGACACTAAATCGGGTATAGTACCTATATTGCAAGAAGAAAGGTTTTTATTCTGCAGTGGGACACCACAAGCTCATAATCATAACATGGTAAGGTAAAGCATCTTCGTACTGAAAGTATAGAGTGCAATGATAATAGGGACTTTGTAGGTAAAGGCACAGATTAGATAATAGTTCTAAAGGTAATCGGGTGACTGGTCTTCATAGTTTGTTACGCTAGGCCACACCCGTACGTATTTTTCTCGGTAAGTATTTAAGTATGTGAGTTAAATACGCGTGTAATTAATGTTCAAGTAAACCGTTGCACTTATTGTAGCATAAATTAAATAAATAAAAATATCTGGCAAAGTAAACATTTACTGAACTATTTTCCTCAGAGTAAAATCAATGTTTTTAATTATTGTAATTCACGTTGTGTTCTGACACAAATAGTGGTCAAGTAATTTATAGATTCCCCGGTTTGCAACCCTAGACCAATAAAAAAAATATAAACGGTACCTAAACCGTTATTCGATTTGAAAAAAAGGACAAATACCAGCTGTTCTAAAAAGCAATTTTTGACTAAAAATATTCCAGATATATCCTCAATTGAGTAAGTACAGATAACCTGTAATAAATAGACGCAATCTCCGATATAATCTCAACAAAGTTGCAATAAACTGAAGACACGGCACGGCAGCTGAACTGAATGTCTGCCAGTGGGTCACGCGAGCACGCAACTTCAACATAGGGGAAAAAAACTATTTTATTTCATTAAAGGTATATGCAGTAAGAGCGTTTGTGCACTCATCCATATTAGACTCGTATCCTCGGAAAAAAATCCATATGAAACGGATATTGATGGGTGCACAAGCTGTCATACATTTACTGGAAAGGCCAATTCGGATTGGATACGAATCTAAAATGGATGAGTGCACAAACGCACTAAGACTTGTACCTAAAATTGTTGATATACTATAAATTCTCTGCCTTAAACCATCAATTTGGTAGTGCAATGCAGGATGTTCTTGAATGATATTTAAATCAACTATAATTAAAAAAAAGTATTCCTACAAAACTGCAAACCAGCCGATGTTTTTTCATTTCTCAATTTAGTTTCATGAATACATTTCGCTCCGTTGCACCCTGTATAAATAAATGTGTTACTTTCAATCAGGCTTTCAATGATCTGTTAAACTGTTACTTTAATCAGATTTATCATTATTTCAATAACTAATATTGTTTTACCTAGCCAAACAATTTACAAATTCGACATAATATACTTGTGTTTCTTCTTCTTCTGTCGTGTGGGTTTCGGGTCGATCGACTCGATGAACCCTGGTGTCAAAGTTTTTAAACCGCCTAATACTTGTGCATATATTCAAAGACAGAAGTTATATATGATGGAACAAAACATATATGTTTTGTTCCAAACATATATGTTGTTTGTGAGACTATAGTCTCACAAACAACAGATCTCACGATTACTAAACCATGGCTTGAACAAATAATGAGAGATAAATATTTTGATCAATTATGCAATCTTTCTATTGTTGCATTCAGGCTAGACAAGATTATGATGAGTTGATGACCTAAGATTAGACCTAAGAGGTTAGGTCTTGGAATAGGAAAGGCTTCTTTTCACTGCTACAACAATAATAAGTAATTCAGGAATGTCGATCGTAGACCTAGTAAGCCTGCTATTGTTTAATTTTAGCATTGTGAATGCCCTAGGAACAAAACAAGCTGATGTATCATCAACAGACGCGGCTGTTGGCTCATACTTCCGTTTTCACTTTGAAGGGTTTAAAAAACACACTATTGTGTATGGTATCTGCCTTTGATTGTATCATTCATTACCGGCATTTCAATGGGAACAGAAAACTGATGGAAACTCATACCATACATAACCATAGGAGGAAACGAAATAAGTTCAAAACAATCAACTTTTTTCAAAATAAGATACTATCAATACTGTCTATGTAATTTATTCAGTTTTTTGAAGACCTCGTATAGTAATAATTTCTATTTCGCTGTTAGCGACTAAACGTTATTATTTTCCGTGTGAGTAAATATGCACTAAATCTAGATTTTCTGCTTCATTAAGATTAAGATCTGCCTGTGGTTAGCTCGCGTGTATGTGTATGTAATTAGACTTAGACCTACCACATTATTTTATAAGACAGGTTGCATGAGTCATGAACAAAAAGAGTATGAAGAAGGCTAAAGCGAAATCGATTTATTATTCTAGCAATGTGGGCGGTAAAAAATATATAATGCGGTGATTTCGTAGGAAGAATAGAAAGTATAAGTTAACGGAGTTTTTGATGATTAAGGTCCACTCAACCAATAAGGTCGCACGTACAGTGCAACGGAGTTAACGGGCGATAATGAGTTATTTATTAACTTAAAGTGAGCTGTACTGTAGATTTTTGGATAACTTAAAAACTTACTTACTTACTTAAACTTATTTACTTCCATGCTGGACTGGGAGCGATAGAAAAAAATAGAATGTGCCAGCTGCATCTCCTCCCGGGCATGCTGTAAAAATCAGCTAAGGGATTTGAGGGTTTCGGTATTGTAATTTAGGCGATGGGCTGACAACCTGTCACTATAGCAATATACAAATCTATCTGGAATAACCCTCAAAACTAGTCCAGACGTGGCGGAACGACCTTTGTTTAGGTCGTTTACGCTCTGCCTACCCCAGTAGGGATAAAGGCGTGATTATAATGTATGTATGTTAAAAACCAGAAAACAATTTTGATTTACAAATACTACTTGAGCTCTACCAGACTAGTATCATTTAGAATAACATACGAATACCAAACATATTGATACGGAGATCCGATCCATAATGATATGGAATAAAAGCTAGAATATTGATGATTATCTAGTTCTAGGATAACATATAGTCGATAGATATCAGACAGAAACATTATTTGCGGTCTACTAGACTCTAGAGTCAGGTTTACCACTTACCAATATTGCGTTACAAGTTGCCAGTCTACTTATTAATAACTACCTTATATCTGCTCATAAAACCAAGTTCCGTTGGTTTACTCAAGTTTATTAAAGCGTATAAACATTTAATTCCCTCTAAGAAGTTTAAGTCGGCATTAAAATTAACCTGGTTATAAAATTACCCAGTGCGCGTACGCAGACTTTCTGCGCTCTATTAAAGCTGGGCAGAAACGGCGGGAAAAGTAAGAAAGGAGCAAAAACAACTTCGCGTAACTGGTAGAGAAAACATTCAGGTTAGCTTACGATGGCACTAGACTGTACGCGCCATAGTTGCATTGAATATGTAGGTATTGAAATGCGTGTGCGAATCACCTTGGTACCTACATCCTGCAGAATTCATACTAGTAATTAAATATTGTATCGATATAGCAGTTTGGCTTTGGATCAATCATGTTTCACAATCTCCCTGAAGAAGTGATCGTATTTTCCGATAGCATAGTCGATCCTGGCATCAACCTCTCTTTTAGCAAGTGAATATTAGGCAGATATAAAAACAATATAAAAATATGGCAAGGGTGATGTGATCATGGTAAGTACCGGCTACGGATATGTAGATTAGAACAAAATAATCCTGAATTCATTGTAATTTTTATGAATGTCATATAGGATGATATAAATCTACGCAATAACATGAGTATACATAACATACATAATTTATATTTCAACAGAGCGGAACAGAATTGATCAACAATGAAGAAATAACAATACATTTTCAGTTACTGAAGTCTGAAACTAGGAAAACTACCTGTGTCAATATTCAGTATTATACTTTAGCACGAAAACTTTATAAAACGCGGGATGTCCCGGGCTGGTACAATATAGTATTGACGTAGAAAAAATAAGACATTTAGCTCAGGTTCCAAGAATTTTCGTAACTATGGTATTTGTAGCTATGAAAGTTTCTGATATTTACAAATCTCATAAAGTAACCTTACAATACGACATTGTCTGCATTCTCAAGGGAAAATACGAGACAACAATTACAATCTGAATTTAAATAAGTATACAATTATAGACGCAACTAGTAAGCAAGCAATGTATGACTCATCTAGTTGGCAGATAGATGATCTAATAATTGAATTCAATGAATGAATAAATAAATGTTACGAAAGAAATATATAAGGGCAGATTTACAAACTGTTATATTATTTTTTTATTAAAAACTGATAAAATATAATTATGTAATTTACGTTTTTAGATCTTCGCCGAATTCTGTTCTGGGGCAGAATTAGTCACTACACAGAAATTTGTATTTTGTTTTTAATTTTGTACTTTTTGTAAAATTACCTAACTTCTATTCTATCAGCTAAAGTGCATTTCACTAACTTCAAAATTAATAAAAGTTTTATTAAGTTGTTATTGTTTGTTGATAAAACAAATCTATCAAGTAAATAAATGCTGTTGGGTATTTTTGTTAATTAGTTTGATTTTTGACTTTTTAGATTTTTGCAGAAATATTTTTATTTTGATTTGATTGTTATCTTTTTTCAAATTAAATTACCTAATTCTATAATTAAGTGTATTTCCACCAACTTTAATTTCGATTGGTCTTCTCAATATCAACTTTAAGCATCCATTCACTTACCATTATTCAGCGGAGAGTGGTTAGGAGTTCCCATACTGGACCCAGATCCCTTCTGGTAGAGCATCGTTTGTCTGTATGTTTCTAGTTCCGCTGTTAAAAAAAAAATAGAAAATATTTTATTAGAAAGCAATCGTACAAGCATTTACAATTTTAGGGTTCATTATCAAAGTAGTCCTAAGACCCTGCTGGTGAAGATGTCCCAATAAGTTTTCTCTAAGCTGGTTGTATCAAAAGTGTATGATTAGATTATAGATACGTTACTAGTATTCAGTTCAGCTTATTTATTTTCTTATTTGTAAGTTGGAGTCATAGCATTACATTCAAACTGCTAACAGTTCTCTGTTTGGTCAGATTATTGTGATATAAAAACTCCCTGGTCAAAGCAAGCTACTAATAAAATAAATGGAGTAAGCAATAAAATAAGACCATGGAGGTAAATGCTAACCTTTGCTTGGTTAATAAGGTTAACATCTTAGTACTAAATTAATTTAAAGTAGGCTGAACATCACAAGAAATGAAAAACTGCAAAAAAAATTAAATACTCTAAATATTGTACAATAGAGTCGCTACAATAGAGTTTTAGAATTTATGAGCTCATTTCATCTGAATAAAGATAAATAAAGTGTCATTGTAAAAGGTATTTTGGTTTGCCTTGAGTCATTGTGAATAGATTATGTAGGTGGTGATTTGTACTGCGGCCTTATCTAGTATGTGGGCAGAGTTAAGTAACTTCGCTGGACATAAACAAGGTTTCTAAACTGTAGATATATTAACTGTAAATGTAAATGCACCTCTTGGCCACTGGTAATGTATGAAATTAAGTGTATGTAAATAGCTTTGAAAGTTATTTAAGGTATGTTTCCACTACAAAACAAATATAGAGATTATATTTGGGGGTGGATATTTGAAAATAACATACAATGGCCAGAAAGTGCACAAGGATATAAGCCTATCAAAGCAGTACTTAGTATCAAACATAACTTAAAATCTCTGAGATTTGGTAAAAATTCTGTTAGCCGTCCACTGCAGCTGCAGCAAACCAGAATGATAAAAAAATATACCACAAAATTACCAAAGGACTCACCTCTGCTTTCCATTAATTCTTTATTCAGTCTTTCATTGGTCATTTTCAGGGAAGATATTTGGTCTAACAGACATGTCAACAATCTACTGCCAACCTGACTCCCAGACATGTCTGAGCTGCCTTCAGATTCCGAGTCTTCATTCCCATTGGTTGGCCGAGCCACATCTGGTAAGCCTCTCACACAGGGGTCACTGAATCGCCGAGTATTGCTGTTCTCATCCTTCTCATTGGTATTCACGTCACTGTTAGAATTCGTGTCGCCGACTGACGTAACTATAGGCGGCAGGCTCGCGTAATCCTGGTTGTCTGTGAAATTCTTTGGCTGTAAGTAGTTGAGAGTACCATTTGGGGTTGCAGTGGGCGTGTGAGTCGGCGTAGTGACCTCCTCAACCTTGTGATCCCTTCGCCGCCGCGGCCGTTGCACTTGCACACTCTTATGCTGCATGTAGCGATACTCCGGGTGATACATGTGATTAGGGGAGTAGTACGTCGGCATCGTAGGTAGGGACATCGGCTCGGGCGTACAACCATACATATTATACCTGCACGGATCGTAGCCAGGCGCAAACTGAGACGTATTTGGCCAATTCATGTTCGGTATGTATGTATCGTACGTGTCCATACTTGGAGTCGACTCTTGTATATGATGCATGGATTTATCCAACCATTTAGATAAATAGGAACCTTTATTTGACCTGGACTTCTTCCGTTTGCCTAAGGGACCGTTGTTGTTCGACGCATTGCCGTTCGGGGGTTTCGGAGACGAAGCCATTTATGAGAACACTACTTATTCTTAACACTGTCACACTTTGCCACACACAAATAGATAGTGTTTATCTCATTTTAGTGCTGATTAAAATATGTAAACATTACAATAAATACGTAGTTACAATCTCGTAAATAAAATATGCACCCGTCGACGAATCGAAAACCAGTCGAGCGAATGACAATCCAAGACAAGATTTGACAATTCTGTGTAAATCATCCACTCACAGAACATTTTCTTATAGTGTCATGACAATTGAGTTCAACCGCACTCGTGCGATTTAATATCAACATCCATTCATTCTATTCTATACAACACCGGTTCGGTTAGGTAGGGAAAGTACCTACTTACAAAAGGAAAAAAAAAATACGGGCGGCAAAAATTTATGAAATTTACATTCTTCTCTGCTTTTAGCGGGTAGAAAATATGCACTTTATTCCCGGCTCTATTTTTTTAAATCATAAATCAAGACTAGAAACAGGCGGACTCCAAAAGATAAAAAGTTTTTTATCTCAAAGATAAAAATCTCGGATAAAATCTTTTATGAAATGACTTGTTTTATGCACTTGTTTGTACATAGTTCAAAGTAAAACCTGACCTGACCCTGACTGACTAAATATTTTAAGTTTACTTATTTTATTTTCTTTACAAACAAAATTTTGAATAATGATTGTAATATAATGCGCGATAATAAAGCGGACTTTTTACCGGTAAGTTCCCTATTTGTTTTGTCTTTTCAATATTTCTCATTTCTTCAAAACCAGCAATGGATGCCGAGACGTGCATAATTTCAATGTCACGACATAAAGTCGAACTCAAGTACTGTGTATGGGGAGGCGCAGTAAAACGCCATCTGTGCTGCTAATTTTGTACCAGAGCAAACTAAAGTTTTTCAATAGATGTCGCTAGACGTAATAAAAGTTGACCTTGATTTTGTTTTTATTTTTTTTTATATTAATTGCGCCATAATTTTGTGTTGAGTGTTCTTTTTACAATTTTTGTGTTGGCCTTATACTGGGTGGCGCAAAAATAAAGACCCTATTTTTAGTTACCCAGTAGTTGGCTCTCATTAAATTTCATCTTTGTATAAATCTTACTTCTTATTTGTATTTCAGAAACTTTCAAATATTTCCAAATCAACGTAGGTAGGTACCTACCTACTTAGCTGTTATTCTCCTAAAATCAGATTCTTACTTGTTAGCCAATGGCTAATAGACAGTTTAAATTAAACAACCGGTGAAGTGATAGATATTTAATCTCTAAATATATATAAAACAATCTGTTTCTTATTTACAATTTAGAGTTACTTTTGTGTTTCGAATAAAGTAAGGCCATATTTATTGCAATAATAAATTTAACATATAACTCTTGACTTTATGTTCTATGGCACAGTGCGGACCGTAAGACATATTTAAAAGTTCAACTTTTAACAATAATTATAAGTGCTAGATATGCACATGAAAATTGGCAGTATGTTTTACACTTCTGAAAATTAATCTAAAATACACTAAAATTATGATCAATGAAATGACACAAGCATTAGGTAAATTGTAAACTACCCACATTCAACATTTATAGATAAAAGTACTAATCAAAATTATGGTAAACATATAACACATGCAGGCATAGAAGATAAGTTTTTTTATGTTTGTTATTTGAATGTCTGCTGCATGTTTATTTATTGGTCAATTCTTTATGTGGATGACATTATAACTATCTCGTTTATTTCTAAATCAACCCACATAACTTTTAATGAACACTTTTCCTTATTAAAGTGAAACTTTAAAATAAAAAGTTTTGTTCTATAAATAGGTAATGCATCACTAAATGCTATGTAGGCGGAAAGTTGATTCTGTGGTATGTAGTACTATTATTTATATTCTGTGTCTGTGGTATAAAATTCATCATTTAAACAATCCCATTACATATTATTTTATAACTTAAAATTATTAATTACTTATCCAACTTATCATACAAAATCTAACGAGATTTAGAAAAAATATAATTGCATTAATTCATGTCACAATATAAAATTGTTCTGTCTCACAAATTGATAATATAATTAGATAGATTGTACTTAACATGTACCTGCGGGGTATGATAAAAATTAGTGCATTCTTAAAACCTAATTGGGAGCCAAACTAAAAGCTAAATGCAGATGGCGCTGTGGGCGACTGTACCTTGTTACGTGTCAATGTCACATGTGTAATGCGATTTTATCAGTATTTTTTACCATTATACGATACTTTTTAAATATAATCACTTTCTTTGTAATGCGCTGAACACAATCAACTTGCACCACTTGCACTGAAGTTTTTAATACGTAATTTTTTTTTTCCACTGGCACCCACTGTTTTCATTGTTTGGAATATTTGGAAAACAAATGAATTCCCCTATTTTTGCAATTAAATGCATTGCATTGTGGCATTAACTGATAATATTCCAAAAATATTCAGTTTGTTTACAAAAGCTGGTACAATTTGACAGTTCTCAAGGTACAGTCGCCCATGCGACACCTAGCGGGAGAAAAAGGCAGTTTTCCTCCTCATTAGTAAATAATTAAATTACAAATTACCGTAAAAAGGTATAGACACATTTCGCCAGACGTAATGTTATAGAGAAAGTTTTAAGTTTATTTAATATTATGTGTCTTAATACCAAAAGATAGAAGACAAATATTAAACAAAAATATTCGAGTGTGCAGCAAAGACACAGAAATGCGTTTAAATATTATACGTACAATAATTTTGTAAATTAATAATTGCAAATGAAAAGATGGCAGTGGAAGCACAAGTAAATAGATTTAAGGAAATAATTTGGATCCAGTAGTGCAAAGAAATAAACTTAAATAATATACTTAAACTAACTGAGTATATGAATTTGATCAGTATAACTAAAACTAACTTTTAACCTCGTATACATCGACATATATTTCTTACAGCAACAAGGTAAATGATACGAGAGAATTTGTGAAGCATATGCCAATTTTCGTAATTATTTTTTTGAAAAGACTACAAACCCAAAACCTAACAAAATAACATGCTTTCAAGTTTCCAAAACATCAGAGTCGATTCATAACAATTTATATAAAAATTCGGTATTATTATATGTCTGTTCTCACTCGTTATACTTAACGTTATAATCCTATGATACATCCACACTACACGAATACAATGATACCTAAAATAAGAGTGACTTTTTACTAGTGATCGATACATAACACTATGTGTGTGCTGATAATTATGACAAGAGACCACTTTCCCTAAGGAATATCGGCCAGTTAAAATATATTTAAATAAAACACTATATTATAGTGAATCTATCAGCTGATTGACAATTTACAATGTTAGAGTCTGTGCGAAAAGAACACAGGCATGGAATTTAAGGGCGCACATTTTTATTAATTAACCCACGGCTGGTTGCGTGGGGTTTATGCCTAGGGCTTTGATCTAAAAACTCCAAAATTTAATGTAGAAGGTTAAGGTTAAAGATCTGGGCATAAACTTCACACGAACCAAGCGACAGTTAATTAAATACAAATGCGCGACCTCAAATTCTATGCCTGTTCTCTTTTCGCACAGACTCTAGTTTGAAAGTTTTATTTATGTTTCATGTTTCAACTAAAGTAAATTATTTGCCATCCTATCATCAGGCCACACCAAATATTATTGTATCGGTCACCAGTATAAAGTTACCGTACAGAAACTTAAGCTATATATAAACTCTTCAACTAAATCCGTTTCCAAGCTAAGTCACATCGTTTCGTCGCCAGGATTTCAAGCGAGATTTGTTCTATTTGTAGATGAAATATAGAAAAGTGTTACGCTGCTTCAGACGTGACAGAAAAGGGACTTGAATTAAAAAACTTTATTGGTTTCTATCAGACTCTAACTTTTTTGTAATTTTAGAAGGAAGGCAACTTTGTTGAAGTCATATTGTCATTTTATTATCTTCCGACCTTCAATTATTCCTTTTAGGCTTCCAGTAAACATTTTTTATCATGATATCCAGCCAGCCGAGCAATAAAAACCTTTTAGTGTTTATAATACGAGAGCGCGGAACTATGAAAACCTCGCGAGGAATCCCTTTGGCGTTTATTGTTCGACCCTCTTCACCCCAGCGAACTTGAGTGATTCCTTACACAATTGACGTTCCAAATATCGTAACATCCTCGATACCCTGACAATGGTTAATATTAATACTATCCGCTGAGAATCACTCTTGCACCACGACACGTTTGGTCTACTACACAAGTTTGACGTCATCGAAGGCCGTGAGTAGATCGTTGGTGCTCTGGAACTCGGGCTCCGTCCAGAAGTCTGGTGTTGACAGAGACACGTTTGAGTCCAAGTAGTCGCTCGTGGATATCGGGAAGGGTGGGCTCGGCTGCATCTTTCCGGTCATGTAAGGATCCGACCCTTGCATGACGCCTCCAGGCGACACGAGCTTGCTTTGTGGGCTCTTCTGGTATCGACCGACGGGGGATAAGGACTGTGGCGTGTATGGACTGAGAACCCTGTCTCTCTGAGCGGGAGACATTGCAGGGCTGTTGTAGGCCGTATTCGGACTCGAAGGGAGAGAGTAGATGGGACTGCTTATGTTCAGACTGAGGGGAGACATGGCATTCTTTGTGAGCTCTTGGGTAGCGGCTTGGGTTTGGAGAATCGTAGGAATGTTGGGTACGTTAGGGGATATGGTACGTATGATTTGTTTGTTAGGTATTGTCTGGAGGATATTTATGACGGGCACTTGGACATTTCTGTTCGCGATGTTCTGCTTTTGCGAGTTCAGAAGCAGCTGGTAGTTAGGAAGCAGCACTTTGTTCTGCGGCTTCTGTTGCTGGATGTCCTGGAAAACACAAACAAATATATTAGAAAATGGTAATTAATGATGCAGTAATTGAAGCTAGATTTATCGCAACGCTGGGTCGTATCCTTGAACCTAATTAAATTGATTCAGTGATCACTGCGTGAACGCTAGTTATTTTCCACGGACTATTGAATCTGCTGCACAAATGGCAGATTGTAAAAGCTGCTGGTAAAAGGTACACGTGCAAGGAAGTAACAAAGTGGAATGAGGAGGAATGAGTACTGGTTTGACCTTGGCCGTGAATGAATTGAATATACTTCGACAATTTGCATAATTTGACCGCCACGGAGGGTACGGTTCGTTGACAGCTCAAAATGTGTGCGATCATTATTCTAAAGTCGTGAAAGTAAGACATTCGGAATAATACGTTAGTTGTAAATGAAGAAACAGTAATTGGAATAAATTAATTCATCCCTAGACTAAATTAAGTTGCTCGTAAGTACCTATTGCGTCTTTCATCGATTTGTTTACTCAAACCGGTTAGCCCTCGCTAATCTGTCTGGAAAACAAACAACTAATCCGCAATCAGGAATTGAACCCACGGAACTACGTTTTAACGAGTCTCTTTGTCTAGTAAAATAAGAACCATAAAATAAATTGACAGGTTTATTTGATTATCCAAATAAGATGGAAAATTATTATCCTAGAGTTTACACATTCTTTTTTTTATGACACTCCTCCAGGACCTTGGATGTACCACCAGTGGCAATAGTAGAAAAATATGTCCACTAGTGGTCGACTCGTATAAAATTTTCTAGTTGATAAACTAGAAAACCTAGTCCGTAACTTTTTATTATCACTAAGCGTTTATTAGTGTCTTCTAAGCCTGATTGATCTAAGTATTCCAAATAGTTTCATTGACACAAATACTTTATATGGCTGCGGTCAGAGATGTGACTGAGAGCTACTGTGTGCGGTGACCAATAAAGATTGATAGCCACTTACTGGTTTATGAAACACAAATAAAATCACGACTAAATGCCTTACGTAGTAGACAGTAGAGCATTAACGGCCTGGCAAAGTAGTTTTTGCACAGAATGGTCCGAGTAAGATTATTTAATTAATTACAGAAAGACACATCTGATTACTTCAGACATTTATGTTACGTTACAATAACAGAATGGATTGATCAATCACTACCTATTTCTATGATCTGATTTATAACATTAATAGCTAAGTAATTGAAAGTCTTACCTACAATGATGCTGAGAGTTTCACGAATGTGTATAGGTACCATTTATTCATATATCCCTCCCTTTGTAATCCTCCTACACAGACTTCTGGTGTTTATTGTCATACTCCTCCGAATGAGGGTATGTAATTAAATTCAGACGAAACGTTTCAGGCAGTTCCAGAAGTAAATATAACTTCTTGTGGGTCAGAACAAGAAGTGTTGGGGAAAAAAGTAGACCGAATTAATTCAAAGGCCGACGTGACCGTGAACGTACAAATTTTATTAAAGAAAGGGCATTTTATTTCTTTAATCTACCTAGGTTTACCGCATGTTTAAACTTTTATTTTTGGGAAAATTGCAGTAGAAACTCTCCTCTCCTCACTTCTATTCCTCAGAAATAGAATTATATCTTACATTATTATTTATCTTATTTTATTATAATAGATACGCGAGATCTTGCAGATAAGTTCTGTCTGGCATTATAAAATATCGAAGCATAAATATAATCCAATATAAATAATCCCTTTAGTGCAAGATATTTGTATAATCATATTCTTTCATCATATCATGGCATAGGTATAAACAGCGTGGAGCTCTCTAGGAATGACTTTGTTTACAAAGTTATCTAAATAATTACCTTCATATTCTTGTGATTGAATTCCGCAGTAAGACGTGACGTGGCCTAAATCTTACGAGTTCTAATTACCCGTATGCCATTCTTTCTCCATCTAGTTCGCCCCTATGGCATTAAACGTATTGTTTACTTCGTTCAGAGCCGGTGTTGAGTTTAGATTCGAAAAATTGTATGAACGTGCATTCTAACACGAATGATTTTAATAATGTTAAAGGCCAAGCTGTTTAATAATCAGACACCAGGGGTTTTCAGTTCATTTGACCTGCTAGCCCATACCATAAAAAAAGAAGATCTGGGTTCCCCTAATACTTTGATGGATGATATGATTTATACAAGCATATTATCATATAAACTAGGTATCTATTTTAGTCAAGATTATTATAGGATAGACCTCTCCAAGGCCCTGACCCATCCACCAGCTATAAAAAATACCACCCTAACCAACCCACACACGAAAACATATTCGTTTGTGAATGACTATAGTCAGACCCTCTCTATTGTATGCAGATAGATAGTATTGTAGTTGGAAATATGTTTTTTTTTATCTGCCGGACTATAAAGGAAACAATTTTTACGTACCTATTATATTACCTAAATATTTTGTGCTGCTATAAATGCATGAAAGTCATTCAAGCGCGGTCAATTAGTTAATTAACATTGCCTGTGTCAGTTACTGCAGTAATTAACTAAAACTTTGTCTACTTATTCAATTACAACCCAAATTTCAGTCCAAATTATTTTCTAGAAAATCATCCATGAATTTCATAAAGATTAAGCACAAAATATTTAGGTAATATAATAGGTACGTAAAAATTGTTTCCTTTATAGTCCGGCAGATAAAAAAAAACATATTTCCAACTACAATACTATCTATCTGCATACAATAGAGAGGGTCTGACTATAGTCATTCACAAAC
>JARACY010005617.1:0-21076 GCA_029255725.1 Scrobipalpa atriplicella | reverse complement strand
ATATCACTCGAAAATTTGCATTAGCAACCGTGGCCTGTAGCGCGGCGTAGCCTGGTAGCTGATCGCGCAGATAGATCCGGAAAATTCCACGTGTCTCGCTCGTTGCGCTGTTTTGATTTTATCTGGCCTGCCTTTATTTGACCATAATTTGTATTTTGCAGTGACGCGACGACGATATTCCGCGGCAACACACTAGTATCTAAGATGATGGACGAGGCGATGCGACTGAGCGGCGCGTCGTATCTCCGCTCCGTGCTTCGGCCTACATTAGCCGCGGTGCTGACTGAGAAGAAGCCTTGCGAGATTGACCCCGCCAGAGTCAAGCCTTCGGCGGCTATTGCCACCAATCTGGCCAACCTGAAAGACTATGTGGAAAAAGTGAGTGAAGCAACCAGGCAAACACATCACAATGACACATTCCTTTTTGAAATAGACCTCAAGACTTAACAATATTATCCAAAATACCTCTCGAAATTTCACAGACTGTCATGCCACTATCTTTCTTTACTTTCAATATCTGCCTACCTCGTAAGAGTTAAAAGACGTGATTCTAATCTAGTTAATTCTTGTCGCAGGTATTCAGCGCAATAACCCAATCGTACGCGACGTGTCCTGCGGCGATGTGTCGCTTGTTCGACGCGCTGCGGCAGTGCGCGGCGCGGCACTTCCCGAGGAACGGGAAGTACGCTATTCGGTGGTATCCGGGTTCATTTTCCTGCGGTTCTTCGCGCCCGCCATACTCGGACCGAGACTGTTCGATCTCACTACAGAGCAGATTGTGAGTATTCGGTACTAAAATTTGTAAATCTAAATGTTGGAGAACACTAAGTTGTGAAAAAGAACTAGCTTGCGTTTGATTTTTCTCTAACACTAATGTACCTATGAAATTATTACACTCTTTGGCCTATATGAAAATTGCGATTACTATTCGGACTCTATTCAGCTCCAGCTGTTTTTCATTTCAAACCGTTCCTTTTCTCTCTAGGATCCTCAAACAAACCGCACGCTGACGCTGATTTCCAAAACGATCCAATCTCTGGGTAACCTGGTGAGCAGTCGGTCGGCGCAGCAGGTCTGCAAGGAGGAATATATGGCTGAACTCTATAGAAGCTTCTGCACGCCTAGACATGTACGTATCCGAAAAACTTTAAAAGTCAGTCTTTAGACTGAATCTAAGATTAACCTTGAAAGTTTACAGTGCTATTTTGCGTAGCCTAATATTTGGCAATTGTATTTATTTCAGGTGCAAGCAATAAAGCAGTTTCTCGAAATAATCTCCACTACCACAGACACTCAGAACAACAACATACAAGAGACTCCAGTTCTACTTAAAGAAGGGTAAGTTTGACCTTATACATAACATAAACTTTTATCGTTGAAATACCGAAGCTGAAACTCGAATTTATCATTTTTTTTTCGAATAACAATTATTAAAAACTGTTTCTGTTTGTGCTTGACATGGATCAGATACGGGTAAGCATCGAAATGACTTCAGAAATGACTTGTTCGTAGAATATGACTCATACAACGTACACGTTATCGTATTGCAGAACGATGATCAAGCGGTCGGAGGGCGTGCGCGCGGGTGGGGGCGCGGGGTCGCCGCGGCGGCGGTGGACGCGCGCCGCGCACGCGCACGCCAAGCGGAGGCACTTCAGGCTTACCAGGTACTTCAGTAACCAATTTATTCAACAAAAAAATGTTTAATATGCTGATGGGACGTGACAGGTTATTGGTTTGTCCAGCCGTCTTGGATAAAAAAAAGAAAAGGTTTCATGCTGAACATATTTTAAGTTTTTCAACATTTCGGGTATGAAATAACTCCCAATAATAAGTTAGTATTTGTTTTTTTTCGGGGTTTTTTTCTATAATGTCATTTTATTTCAGTGGTGAGCTGACGTGGTCGCGTTGCGGTGCTAAGACGCCCGCGCACCGGTTACCCCTCTCTGGAGTGTTAGCCGTGGCGCCGGTCGACTGTCCGCCCGCGGGCGCGCCTCTAGGGCTAACAACATCTTCCAAATTGGTAAGCACAGTAACCTGAGCTCGTTCTTAATGAAAAACCCTATAGTTTAGTTATAAATTGTGATTTTACATTGATTAAGGACGTCAATAAGGTCGTCAACGAAATAACCCACCATCTTTATTTCAGTTCAACCGCGAGCGAGTGTTGTTCGTGCAGGCCAGTAACTGCGTGGAGCGCGCGAGTGGGTGCGACTACTCACTGCACTTTGTCGTCGCGAGCCGAGCAGTATGCATACTGCGCATTACGATACGCATTGGACATGGTGAGTAAATTATCATCTCTCTAGATTTTTACAAAGCCTTTGATACTGTCTTTGTTCTCATTATAGCTCAAAAGTAGAAGATATAGGTATAAAAATAACGTTGGACCAAATACACTGCCCTGAGGGAGACCACAGAGGAAATCCGTATGTAATGTTTACTACGCCACTCATAAACTGTTCGACTTGACGTGCCGTTAGCAACATTCGACGTAATCAAAGGACAAAGCCGATAGAATTATTTTTTATACCTATATCTTCTACTTTTTGAGCTATAATGAGAACAAAGACAGTATCAAAGGCTTTGTAAAAATCTAGAGAGATGATAATTTACTCACCATGTCCAATGCGTATCGTAATGCGCAGTATGCATACTGCTCGGCTCGCGACGACAAAGTGCAGTGAGTAGTCGCACCCACTACCGCGCGCTCCACGCAGTTACTGGCCTGCACGAACAACACTCGCTCGCGGTGAACTGGAAATAAGATGGTGGGTTATTTCGTTGACGACCTTATTGACGTCCTTAATCAATGTAAAATCACAATTTTATAACTAAACTATAGGGTTTTTCATTAAGAACGAGCTCAGGTTACTGTGCTTACCAATTTGGAAGATGTTGTTAGCCCCTAGAGGCGCGCCCGCGGGCGGACAGTCGACCGGCGCCACGGCTAACACTCCAGAGAGGGGTAACCGGTGCGCGGGCCGTCTTAGCACCCGCAACGCGACCACGTCAGCTCACCACTGAAATAAAATGACATTATAGAAAAAAACCCCGGAAAAAACAACAAATACTAACTTATTATTGGGAGTTATTTCATACCCGAAATGTTGAAAAACTTAAAATATGTTCAGCATGAAACCTTTTCTTTTTTTTATCCAAGACGGCTGGACAAACCAATAACCTGTCACGTCCCATCAGCATATTAAACATTTTTTTGTTGAATAAATTGGTTACTGAAGTACCTGGTAAGCCTGAAGTGCCTCCGCTTGGCGTGCGCGTGCGCGGCGCGCGTCCACCGCCGCCGCGGCGACCCCGCGCCCCCACCCGCGCGCACGCCCTCCGACCGCTTGATCATCGTTCTGCAATACGATAACGTGTACGTTGTATGAGTCATATTCTACGAACAAGTCATTTCTGAAGTCATTTCGATGCTTACCCGTATCTGATCCATGTCAAGCACAAACAGAAACAGTTTTTAATAATTGTTATTCGAAAAAAAAAATGATAAATTCGAGTTTCAGCTTCGGTATTTCAACGATAAAAGTTTATGTTATGTATAAGGTCAAACTTACCCTTCTTTAAGTAGAACTGGAGTCTCTTGTATGTTGTTGTTCTGAGTGTCTGTGGTAGTGGAGATTATTTCGAGAAACTGCTTTATTGCTTGCACCTGAAATAAATACAATTGCCAAATATTAGGCTACGCAAAATAGCACTGTAAACTTTCAAGGTTATCTTAGATTCAGTCTAAAGACTGACTTTTAAAGTTTTTCGGATACGTACATGTCTAGGCGTGCAGAAGCTTCTATAGAGTTCAGCCATATATTCCTCCTTGCAGACCTGCTGCGCCGACCGACTGCTCACCAGGTTACCCAGAGATTGGATCGTTTTGGAAATCAGCGTCAGCGTGCGGTTTGTTTGAGGATCCTAGAGAGAAAAGGAACGGTTTGAAATGAAAAACAGCTGGAGCTGAATAGAGTCCGAATAGTAATCGCAATTTTCATATAGGCCAAAGAGTGTAATAATTTCATAGGTACATTAGTGTTAGAGAAAAATCAAACGCAAGCTAGTTCTTTTCACAACTTAGTGTTCTCAACATTTAGATTTACAAATTTTAGTACCGAATACTCACAATCTGCTCTGTAGTGAGATCGAACAGTCTCGGTCCGAGTATGGCGGGCGCGAAGAACCGCAGGAAAATGAACCGGATACCACCGAATAGCGTACTTCCCCGTTCCTCGGGAAGTGCCGCGCCGCGCACTGCCGCAGCGCGTCGAACAAGCGACACATCGCCGCAGGACACGTCGCGTACGATTGGGTTATTGCGCTGAATACCTGCGACAAGAATTAACTAAGATTAGAATCACGTCTTTTAACTCTTACGAGGTAGGCAGATATTGAAAGTAAAAGAAAGATAGTGGCATGACAGTCTGTGAAATTTCGAGAGGTATTTTGGATAATATTGTTAAGTCTTGAGGTCTATTTCAAAAAGAATGTGTCATTGTGATGTGTTTGCCTGGTTTGCTTCACTCACTTTTTTCCACATAGTCTTTCAGGTTGGCCAGATTGGTGGCAATAGCCGCCGAAGGCTTGACTCTGGCGGGGTCAATCTCGCAAGGCTTCTTCTCAGTCAGCACCGCGGCTAATGTAGGCCGAAGCACGGAGCGGAGATACGACGCGCCGCTCAGTCGCATCGCCTCGTCCATCATCTTAGATACTAGTGTGTTGCCGCGGAATATCGTCGTCGCGTCACTGCAAAATACAAATTATGGTCAAATAAAGGCAGGCCAGATAAAATCAAAACAGCGCAACGAGCGAGACACGTGGAATTTTCCGGATCTATCTGCGCGATCAGCTACCAGGCTACGCCGCGCTACAGGCCACGGTTGCTAATGCAAATTTTCGAGTGATATGCGCGACACCGGGCGATAGTTTGTACCCTTAGGGAGCCAAACGGACTTAAAGGTGGTATATATGGACTCACGTGAGCTGTGATATCTCGGCGTCGGCGAGCTCCCTGACGATGGGCAACGATGAGATCATGGTGCGTGAACAGCCGCACCAACGGCTGCGCAGCGTCCGTCTTGCTCGACACACCTCGCCCAGTATGTACACGGCGGATGTCGTTATTGGCTGAAACAATGGACGAACATACTTTAAAAATCGTCTCGACAGAGGACGTCTTTCTTCTCGTCCCTCTCTTTAACTACCCCGTCCTTCTCATCCCTACCGATCCTACCCGTCCCTCTCCTGTCCTTGTCGACTCTCCCGTCTCTCCTGTCTCTGCCGATCCCCCTGACCCTCCCGTCCTTTCAGCCCTTATGTTATATAATCAGGATGTAGTGGATGATACATTTATAATATACTTCTAATAGAAACCTCAAGGGATAAATAAAGTAACTTAGCCTCGCAGAACAGACTATCTAATTCGCAGAACAAACCAACTTAATGATATAAGTAAAAGAACTATCTTACCTTCTGATTAACACTCTTCAGAAACAACTCCTCAAGCTGTCTATAATGTAGCAATGGAAACACATGGTCCACGGTGTACTGCAGTAGTAACCGTAGGGAACCAGCGTGGCGCTACCAGCGGCTGATAACCGCGTGCCAGGGGGCGTCGCGCCGCGGGATTGCGCGCCACCCGCACGGGAGGTTAGGAAGAACCTGGAGGCAGATGGTAAACAGTTTCACATACGAGTATTGTAGACACATACGAGTAGAATGTTTCTAGATAAATGTTGATGATGAGTGTGTGCGAGACAAAAATAACTACTCTTTGCCACCTAAACCTAGACTATTAGAATATAGTCTCGCATTTTACAGAATATCATAATATAATTATTTGATTTTATTTTATATTTTATGTTAAATACTAATGTAACGTTCCTTGTATAGTATTTTAGGTTTAACCTGTGTAACTATACATTGTATTGATAAATAAATAAAAATAAATAAATAAATCCAAAAACTCTTAGTTATTCGTAGATGGATGAAATATTTTATACATGTTGAATTTTCATGTAAGATTTCCATGATGTTTATAATTATAACAAATATAAAATAGCACCACGTTAGCGTAATGGTCGGTAAGGTAAGTCATTCATTATTATCAAAACTACATAGTGTTTTACTCGGTGTAGTAAACTCATAGGAATGTTATTGTATTTTAGAATAGAAAGCATAATACTGGAACAATACGGAAGTCATACTTATTGTGAGTAAAATATAATGTACTTTAACATGCATAGATATAGATAAAGTTACGCCTTTATCATTTACGGGGTAGCAGAGTGCAAAGCGCCTAACGCTGCGTTTTCGCTATGTCTGACAAATAATGAAGGCAAGATTGAAATGTGTATCGCTGTAGTGAAGTTGTTACCTAAATTACAATACACTGTAACCTTCGAATACCATTGCTGGTTTTAAAGTATAGGTACCCGGGAGGAGAAACTGCTGGAATGTGCCAGCTGTTTGTTTTTCTCTAGCTCCCAGTTCAGCATGCATTATTAATGAGAAACAAATACGAGCATAAGGAAAATAGCAGTAACAGAAAAATAAAGGAAATAAGGAAGGAAATCTTACCAGGCCCTCATAGGCGCCGGCGCAGGTTGCCGTAGTGGTAACCGCACCTCGCCCAAAAAGACGGGAGTGGTCGCGTCATGCCACACCGACACCCTCGCCTCACACGCTACGCCCGCCTGGAAAATACAACACAAGACGTTAGCACTTTTTCCATTAGACCACGCAGCATAAAGGTACCATACCAAAACGGACTGCAGGCATCAGCAGCCGCAGCAGCAGCGGCAGCACTGGTTTGTATGAATCTCTATAAACACACAGCAGGTATCAGTAGAGTTGCCGACAGCAGCCAGCAGTTTGCTGTAGTCTGCCGTCTGTCTTGGAATGGTACCTCAAGACAAGACGCAAGTAATGTAATAACAACTTACCGACTGCGAGCCATCTTTATCCTTAGGATCAGCTTCCATAACGAGATCGAAACAGAATATCTCATCGAACTGGGGGTAACAGTCTTCTTTCTCGGTTTGGTGCGCCTCTCCACTCTGCGCCCGTTTGAGTATAACAACGTGACGAGAGCGAAGGGGTCGCACTGGCCGTTCTTGGTCGTCAGTTCTGAACACTCGAGTACTCTAAGGCGTAAAGTGTCAGGCCCGACGCGCGCGGCGCAGTGCCTCTCGGGGTCCGACCAGTAGTCGGCGGCGGTGGGGGTGGGGGACGTGTCTTCCGACATAGTGTGCATAGGGAGGCTTGGTTCTAGCCGCCCACTGCGCTCGGTCCTTCAAACTCTCCGAGCGGGACAGCGCTAAGGCTGGCTCCGTTGAAGCGGCACTCAGCAGTTTTTTACTTGTCGAGCTAGAACATGAACCGAACCGCATGCTCTCCTTGCAGTACTCGGAGAGCCGTATGAGATTATTTCCTTTGCTTTTCGTCGACAAGTTGTCGGCTTTCGTCGAGCAGTTGTCGGCGGGCGTGAGGGGTTCCGGGTCAGGTGGTTTAGGCTCCATGCGCAGTCGTTTTCTCGAGTCCTCCAGCGTGAGCTCGATATACGCCTTTCCCTGCACTTCTGAGTCCGCGTCGACAGGTCGCAACGCGAACCAGTGGTCTTTGTTATTATATCGGTGGAGGTCTTCTCGTTTGATAGCAACTTTTCCGAGCACCTTATCCTGTTTGAGATGTTTATCACGGTCGAACACGTATATGGACAGGTATCTAAATCTTCTGGGCACCTCGAACTGGAACTCTTCGCCGAAGAATGGACTGAAACAATATAATTGCAGCTTGAGTCTGATTGCCTGGGAGTCGTAGGACATAAATAATGCCGGTCGTAAGATAGTGTCAACTGTCAAAGCTATCGCGAGGATATTTTATTAATGTTGACTGGTACAGTTAAACAATCGTTATCATATCAGCTTTCGACGCGTAAGATATTTATTGTTTAGCTCCAGTTACAGTTGCAAAGATTCGCAGCGGTTCAAAGGATTGGTAATATAATAATAATTATTCACCGCATACATAAAGTGGTTTAATACCTATATGTCGTTAAACTCGGGTCGAAGGAAGCCTGCTTAGCCTGCCTTTAAAAAGCGATTTCGCTGACGGCACGACGTTTAAAATTACTTGGAAAAGGCGTAATGACTAAGTTAATGTTTCCAAATTAGCTGCGGTAGATTCCGTGTGTTTTTATTTCCACATTTGCAATACGTATCGGGGAATGCAAATTGTGGGTTTGGTAAAGAAACTTTTACGACCGAAAATGCAGTTAGATATACAAAACTTAGGTAGATAGGTATATTCGTCGCTATTGTTGTCTCTACCGATTATTTTCTCTACCGCTGTAAAAAAAAAAATTTACAACTCTACAATACTCTACATTCGAATCTGAAAACGCAAAGAAAAAAGAAATACGAGTACAGTGAGGGAGTTAATATTCTCGAATAGGCTTGTTTCCTAAGTAGCTAAAAAAAAAACAAAACGTACTTAAAACTGATGGCTAGAATATTGTGGATCTAATTTATCATTTTCAAAAAAATGCACATTTAGATTTGATAATCGAGTTAAAAATATAGAAGTTATTGATTTGAGTAGTCAAGTATTTACGAGGAGTCACATCATACCTCGCGATTTCATACAATAAAGCGTTTTTGACATTTCATAAAAAGTTGCTGATTTGACAGACAGTAGGAAACAAGCGGATTAATGCCGATCATTTTCGCTCAGGCTCGTTAAAGACCGAACTCTGTAAAACCATGTAAACTTATGGGCTTGGGCGATAAAATGTGTTATAAAATGCAATAATTAACTGAGCACAAAGCGGACGGACGGTTCGTAAAACTCCGCACAGGATGGGGTTAATATAAATTGAAAACATCCAAGTGCGAGTAGGTACGCCCCGTTTATTGCCTATTAACGTGTTCAACAAGAATTTACTTTTAGCAAGTCCGTATCCGTTCCGACTTATCGATGGAAATAGGGCTTCCAATTATGATACATCAGGATCCCGAAATTACTGAACCCTCCCGAATTTTCAATCTAATCTTTTAATTTTATTAAAGTTCTCGCAAACGAATGTAGTTATTAATGCTGTCGTGATTTTATCAACTTTCTACGATAGATGGGTAAAAAATATTCATGAAGGATCTCACAAATTCTGGCATGGATTTTACCATAAGGAGCGAACAAACAAGTTACAAGGGGAAACCCTAGTAGTAGGCAACGCATATGTATGAATGAGATTGTGTTGTTTTTATTAAATAGTAAATAAGCTTGAATGGTTGTTTCGATGCAATGATAATGTAGTATATATAAATGAGTAGTATAGCGCCGCCGGTCAGTCCATGATAAGAGGATGTGACTGACTGACTGGCTGGCTGTATCAGCCTGGAATGCGTAACTAGACGGTCTACAGAAGCTAACAGATTATTGCATTTTATAACACATTTTATCGCCCAAGCCCATAAGTTTACATGGTTTTAACAAAGTTCGCCCTTTAACGAGCCTGAGCGAAAATGACCGGAATAAAAGTAATCCGCTTGTTTCCTACTGTCTGTCAAATCAGGAACTTTTTATGAAATGTCAAAAACGCTTTAGACGTCACTCCTCGTAAATACTTGACTACTTTGATATTTTATCTTATCTGATAGAAAGGAGAGAAGCTATTGCAATCTCGGTCACAGTCTCTACATAAATGTAAATTTTGTGTACTCAAAAGGTAGAAAGTGTAACTCCTTTATTCTATTTATATCAATTGTTGTATTTATAAATAAAATCAGACCATATCACTATCTAAAGGTGGGTTCAATAATTCGATTAAGAATGATCAGATCTCTTCCCTACGTTGGTCTACACCTATGAGTACCTAATGATAATGATATGTATGAAACATATTGTACAAATATTCTAGCAATGGTACAAATAGTTACATGTGTGTTGTTGGGCCAGGTGTAGTCCTACACATTGACAAGATGCTCCGACACGTTATGGGCGTGCGTGGGCGCAGCCGCCGGCTATTCATATGGAGAAAGTTTTTACACGAGCCTACCCGAGGAAATATTTAAATGGCTGACGAAGAAAACTCTAGTCTCAAAAATAATGGTGAACAGAGTGATGCATTTTTTATCTTGACAAAATTTAAGGCTTATCCAACGAACACAGGTCGAAAATGAAAAATATTGGTCCTCTCATACAAAATAACTCAAGAAAGAAACTGGCACCATTTGTATGGGAGGGCCTAAGTTTTCGTACTTTGATATTTGTTCATTTTCATGGGTGGGGTCACAAAATTTTCCTTCCTAGAAGTGGTTGAACGTGATGATGATGTTATTGTTTGCTCTATCGTGTCATGAGATTGTTTTGGAGGTTACTAGTGGAAAGTGGGAGACATCCATCACTGTCTCACCTTTTGATCGATTTAGTGCAAGGTTAGAGAGCACTACTCATCAGCGTCTAAATATAATGTTGTCTCATCTCTATCACCTGTGTAGTTGATCCTCAATTATAAAATTGCCTCTTACAGGAGTGTCCAGAAAGAGTACATGTGGTATACGATGTTATAGAGGGTGTTAGGAATAAAATTGAACATGATTACATGAGATTGCTAACACATTGATATACTCTATACAAAATAATGTCAATGATTGCAATATACCAATGCTCTCCTTAGTTACTTCGCTGGAAAATAAGTAAATTAAAAACTAACTGAATGAGAGAGCCCTATTGTATTACTTGAAGTACCAACCCATATCTACTTGTTTGGTTAGCAACGCTTCGTCTACCTATTTCCTTAGTCTGAGCCTTTTGACCTGAAATTAGCACGATTGCATCAGGTAGATAGGTAAGTACACGTCTCTTATATAAGTGAGTTGGAACCAGTAACGTGTCAATAAAGTGGGTACATCAAAAGGCGTTTATTGAGTTAGTGGCGATGGCGATGGCGACCGACTGGAGCGGCCGCATCCGGCGCCAGGCCCGTATACATGGTATTTTTAAATTGGACAGGGACGTTGTCAGGAAAAGGGGTAGACAGGGGCAATCAAATTACTAGTGGAAAGCGGAACGTTTCTTTGGGAACCAACCAAGATGGAAGAGAGAGAAGTAGAGCAGTTTGTTTTAGTAGGTAGAGGAAGTCCTGTGTGTTTATTTGCTATCCTGTTCTTATGTTAAATATAAGAAAGTGACAGCGCTACTAAGAATTAGAATTAGTAACTGGACGGCGAGAATCGAGGCCAATATATATTAAAAAGAAAGAATTAAAGCAAATATCAAAACTAAACCTAACGTCATGGGGGCTGTGCTCCAGACGATATCCAGCGGCAGAATCACATCACCTTCCAAGCCATCGTGGGCGGTAAACCTCAATCGAACCTAAATCCGTCCATCTCTTGCAAGCAAAACCGCCACCGTGTGGGGGCGGCAAAGCGCATTCACATTCACATATTACCATACCTCACGCCTTCACAACGTTCACTTGTAATATTACTTGTAATCACTATACGCATCCCAGCGCAATGTACTCATTTGATATTCTAATGGGAGATATTACACGCTAGTTCGATAACCATAAATATTTATACTGTGTTCGTTTTTTTATTCAGGTAATGTTAAAGACTAATATCGAATTCACAGTCTAAATACTAGGTCACTGTTACCGAGGGAATAAGATATTTGATCCGCGGTGAAATGTAGCCTATTTAATAGACGTTGCATTTTGCATGTAGTTTCCTTATGGGAAAAGATTATTTAAAATTAGTCCAATATAATTGAGTTAATTGATAAAAAAACAAACATTCAAACATACAAATGAGCTTTCCTATTAATAAAAGTAATTCAACTTCTTTTTCATTCTATATTTTTCGATATTAATTTTTTATCTTTCATTCACTTTGAATGGTGCGCAGATAAAGTTATCTAAAATAAGATATCGAGATAGTCTATCGACGTTTAAAAATAATAAATATTGGTTATAAAGCACTTGACGGCCGGTAAGTAGGGCAAACAGGGGCAACCGCAGCCATAACGCCACCGCAGCATCTACCTACCAAATAGTTTCATACAAGAGCAATG
The DNA here is from genome assembly GCA_029255725.1 of Scrobipalpa atriplicella. NCBI lineage: Eukaryota > Metazoa > Arthropoda > Insecta > Lepidoptera > Gelechiidae > Scrobipalpa > Scrobipalpa atriplicella. The sequence goes on along the minus strand of JARACY010005617.1, from coordinate 8,995 downwards.
CACTTGGATTTAGTATTGCCAGCACAACGCGTACTTTTTACTGAACTTTTGTTCTTAATAGTAATTCCAGTTTAAAAAATGCAGACGACCAGAAAAACTGGCCAGCTGAAAGTAAATGATCAACGTCTCCTTTACATACCTGCAACACTCAGGGTTACCAGAGCTGATCTTTTGTAATGGTTAGTGAAGGATCGTTGCAATAGTCAGTAGCATCTCTTTCATTATAAAAAAACATCATTGAACTTTCTGCTTTTCATTTCGGGTTTTTTGAGAGAACCTAGCAGTGAATTCCGTCAGTTTTTACAGAAGATGCGATGCTATAAAAATCAGTATGCACTGCATCTACTATGAGCAACTAGTACCGTTTATGCATGGCAACACAGTCCAAGACGGTCTGCGCGGACGCCGGCGATGATCATTTTACGCGCCACGAGGTTCCGGGCCCAATTTATCACTTAAAAGCTTCCGCTCACTGCAGCAGCACTGCACGGGATTACGGACGCGTTTTTTATCGCGCTCTCAAACTGGGATCGCTACTGGGTGTCGAGTGCAGTAGCCAGGATTTTTATATGTTTGAGCTGGGAGTAGGTGATCATTTTGATTTAGATTCATAATTTGTTGGTTGACTGGCCATATTTTTGCAAATTCACATACACATTCGTCAAACTTTAAGTCCCACTTGAGATGGGATAGGTCGTTGTATTATTGTGTCAAAGACAACAACATAAATCAACGAAGATAAAAGTCGGGCAATCATACGCTAATATTATTTAAACAAAGTCGTAACGCCGGCGACAAGATAAAACATTGAGTAATATCGCGGAAAAACGTGGCCGGTTATTGAAAGTTGTCGATTTCGTTGCGCCCACGCATACTGCAGGCACAGGCGTCATTCGGTAACACCTCAGCAGCTGCTAATCTATTGTTACTTCATGTTTATTGATAAAGTGTTAACAATAATTATGATAGCTTAATCGAACATTAATTGTGACACTACCTATTTATGTGGTGGGTGTCTATTGACCAGACAGTGGGTGGGCTACCAAGTGGGTGTATATTGACCAGAATTTTAAAGGGTGTATCTTGTAACAAACAATACATAACATAACAAACAATAAAAAAAAGCAATACACAGTTATATCCGAAGTGACCCTCAAGACTAGTCAGACAACTGAAGCCGTTAACTCTCTGCCTACCACGTAAGGTAGAAAAGCGTGATTATATGTACATATGTAAATTCCCACGGTATACAGAAGAACGAACTGAATATAGCATTTTTTTGGAATCCTACGGAATTTAAAAAATTTGAATGTACAAAAAATCCCCGGTGTAGCTGCACCTTTCGAAGCATATATTGATTATAAACACGTGTAGAGTGCATATTAAGAAGTTCCTCTTTCAGAATGAGCGTTATGTGTTCATTGACTCATCCTATTTCCTGCTCAGTCGTCTTATATAGGTGGTATAGTGACGCCCTCTTGTTTAGTCTCTGGTGAAGTATGTCTAGTCTAGCGTGTAAAACTTGTAGAAAAACCTATCTTTTAAATAAGCGCTTTATGCGATCTTTCTTTCTAATTATAATGCAGTAAAACTACTTAATATACATTTTCCGTGCTAAGAAAAGCACGTTAAAGTATCAGGAATCAATTGGCCAGTAGTTGTCTGATTGCATCTATCTACACGTTTCCTTATTTTGTACTAGCTTTCCGCCCGTGGTTTTACTCGCGTTAAATGAGTTTTCCCGCGGTGAAAAGTAGACTATGTACTATTCCAGGACATAACCTACATGTGCGCCTAGTTTCATCCCGATCCGCCAAGTGGTTGAAGCGTGATTGAGTAACAAACATCCAAACTTTCGCATTATAATATTAGCAGGATTATAGCTTTCTTATAAATGCTAGCCCTTCCCTGTCTGTCTATGGCAGTTCTGTGGACTCAATCCGCAACTCAGCAAGCTTTCTATTCTTTAATGACTTATGTGGGGCAATTAGTTTGTTTGTACAATTGTAAGTTGTAATGTAAGTGCATTGATAACGTATCGCGAGACAAAGAACCCATTAAGTTCACTCTGTGACGTGACACTTCCTCCGATATCAGAGACTCACCTCTCGGGTCACTAAATCGTTATCGGACTTCCGCTCTGACGACAAAAGAATGTAAATTATTTACAAGTTCCTTTTATGTGAAAATGTAATTTTTTGCTAGTGAGAAAGGATGGTTTTTGCCGAAACTAAAACGGCGTGAGATTACTACTATTCTGGACTGCTGTAGATAAAAAAGAACAATGTACTACCTAAGTAAACGTTGCCACGAAATGTGCCCAATAGTAATAGTGTTCGTTGCGTTGCTTCTCATTCCAGGATATATAGCAAAAGTCAGTAAAGGACCCGACCGAACCGAGGGTTGTGCAGTGTCTGGAGTGATACGCAGTGTTTCGCAAAATGCCTCTCGAAATTGATCAGATTTGGAATAAGAACAAAGGCGTGATATTTGCATGTATAGTATCTCTATACTAGTACTTTTGGTGCGAAAATGGGGCGCGAAAGGAGTGCAAAAGGCAGGAATTGAATTGGCGAAACAAAAGGAGCGGATCTCGCGTACATCTTTGTCAAGTTCAAGAGTGTGGGTGTCTTCCGGCGCGACTTTCCCACAGCTCTCGGTTAATCCAGAGTCGTGGCAATTAAGTTGTCGTCGGTGCCAATGAGGATGAAGTAACACTGAGATATGAGCAATGACTTTTTTTGAGAAATCTTTTCATACAAGTTTTCTTTGTCGATTTATTTAAACGAATTTACGTGTCTATTCAAGCAGAAAAGTGGCTCTCATGGTAAGTTTTTTCTATGATAGGCGCCGGAAGCCAGCTTCTTTATCTATATCAACACGTGACGTGACGCATAATTGAACAAGAGAATTTGTCACAATTCATCTATTCGTCTTTCAAAATCAAATTAATTTGCTCCAGCAAAATCCCATGATCATCTTATTAACCTCACCAAATTAGCCGCAATGTGGCTAAAAGTGTCAAAAAGCCGTCCACCCAGGGGTGGGGGAGCGGAAGGGACGTTCCGCGCTTGCGCACGCGCCGGAAGCGCATCCGGGACGCGGCGCGCCGCAGCGCCGCCCTCCCTTAGCGGCACAATAGAGAACGAATGCATGTAACCCCCTCGTTATACATTCAATGTTGTGTGCCACCTGCTATTAGATGAGTAACTCAGGTTTATCTAACAGCAATTTGTGCTGTTTTTTTGTGCAACTAGCAAATTGAATGCTTGTTACGGCGGGAACCAACAGTTCAATGGTTCTCAATATGTGTAGTGTACAGTACAAAATGAATCAAGCCGAGTAGCATGGCATAAACCTCGCGCCAAGACCAAACACGAATGCATGATACCTCCTTATTAGACATTTAATGTTTTGTGTGGCATCTGCCGTTAAATGATGGGCCTTTGATAATGGCTGATGGGTAATTGAGGTTTCTCTAACAGCAATTTGTGCGGGCAGCAAAACCCGAACGGAGACGTACGCATATACACATATAAATAAAATAAAACTTCCTGTTTTTCTACTGACCAACTGACAAGTATTGTGTAATATACGACGTGTAGGGTTGTTATGCCTAGGATATTTTTTTAACGTGTAAGATGAAAATAAAAATTGACTTTCCCATACAAAATACCAGAAAACTTGAACGGGAGAGTAAAATGTTTTTTATTCACTGAAAAAATTTCTTTGTGAAAGTCGTCCTGTTTTGTTGCCTGAGAGTGAGCAACTCCTATCAGTATCAGTCATCATATCAGTTTGGGGGTGGAGCTGTCCCTTACACCCTCCATTCGATTTCTATTGAGTGGGTCGTAGAGTTATTTTATATTACAACACAGAACGTAGATCCATAAGACCGCCACAGCGCTGCACGTGAAAGCACCGGAAGCAATACCTTTAACACGAATATGCGCCCGCGCCGCCCGTGTCGACACATTAATAAGCAATTCCAAGAAAGTCGACACTACCACGGCTGGTACTTGCTACTTTGGTACACTTTATAGTAATAGTAAGTATAATAGTCCTCCTAATCCTAACCGATTTTCGGTGATGGCGGCCAATCTCCCAGAGATCTGATAACTGTGCGGGACTAGTTATTAGTGGCCAAAGTGTTTGCGCAACACACAAGTGCACTCTCTATTCCTTCAATTCTTATTCTAACGGACACGACCAGAGAGAAAACAGGCGCAATAATAAAATAGAGAGGAGGACTATTTAATAATTATGTGAACACTAACTAAGAAACTATCCAATTGAATTGTTTTGCACTTAAGGGACAAATTACATAAAAGTTTATGACTACGCAGCCAATTTGCACCCAATTCAACTCTCACACCCCACACGTGAATTCTTTATCAACCAAAATACAATTTTATGAAGTGGCAGCTATACGCTTGATAAATAAAACTGTTTTCAACTTTGTTATTCTCGCCAATCGATGGCATTCCATTTGGTAGTTGTTTCTCGTCTGATATGAAATAGATCGCTACTATAACGTTACCTGCCAATTGATACGAGTGACTCATTGATGGCCGTACAGTGAATGGTCTGTGAGTTAATGAATAAGCCGACTGAAACGATGAAAAAGTATGTGGCGTTTGATGCGTAACATATTACGAGCATCCATCTTTGTTTTTATAAATGTATGCAGAGTAGTGTGTACAAAATGAACTGGGTTTTTTTTTCACGAATGATGCGATTCTTAGGAACACTAATTGTTGATTTACGGTCTTATTTATCTAACTACCCTGGACGTAGCTACTACGTGCAAAGAGGAAATTACACTCGTATGAATGTAATACTCTACGTAATAGTACAATCGGTCTAATTATGCCCAATTCGCGAGCTGGGGTCGTCCATTCGTCCAGCCAATCATTGGCGAAGTGGTCGAGCCTTGACCACCTTGACCCGTTTATTTGTTTGCCCGTATGCCCCCCGTTCCACAGATAAGGCGGAAGGCGGCCCGGCCGCCCGGACATGACCACCGGACAATGAATCCGTTATAGTGACAGTTTGAGTTGGGGGAGACAGGAAGGAACCTCGAAAATAGTCACATGTGAGTCAAGGACAAAAAGTGCACCATACATCTAAGAAGTATGAATCACAGAACATTTTGAAACTCTACTACAGAAGTCTCTCGCTACGCAACATACTTTTGGTTCAATGACTTTCAGACTACATAAACTATAATATCTAATACCTAGTAGATTGGATATACCTATACTAAAAGTAAATATACAGGGTGTTAATTAATTGCGTGCCATAGCTAAGGGGGTGTTTCAGTAACGTTAAAGGAGCCTATAAAAAATAAAAATAAATCCCACTCAAAAAATAAAAAAACAAAAGCTGCGTCTAGCTATAAACAATCCCGCGTGACGCGCGAGTCGCATCGACCAGTGATAGCGACTCGCGCGGGCTCGGTTATAGCGCGAGAGCCAGACGCAGCTCTTGGAATCATAATAAATACCGACTTTTTGATTTTTTGAGTTGGATTGTTTTTATATTTTTTATAGGCTCCTTTAACGTTACTGAAACACCCCCTAAGCTATGGCACGCAATTAAATTAACACCCTGTATATATCTTCATCAAACATCATAAACCATGTATGTATAATTATGTTTACAAAACGATACATTTTACAATGGACATGATTTATCTATCTGACTCAGAATGCCGCAATAAGATTTAATGGTTCCACTTCCATGTTCTAGGTATCACGTTTTCGAGGAACGACAGTGCGTGAAGGGGAGCAGACAGGAAGGAAACTCGAAAATAGTTGCAGCATGTCAGTCAAGGACAAAAAGTGCACTGATGTGTGCGCGGGACTCGAGATTATTTTCTTGTCTTGGTTTAGTTAGATATACAATAAAATTTAGGAATCTTACTGGAATACATAAATAATCCTAAAGTTTACTTCGAGGCTTGAAATAGTTAAACTGGAAAGGATTCACCCGCGGATAAAGAAGATAATCGTTTAAATGAGGTATTTCTCTGCCATAAAAAGTATGCTATATGGTATTCCTGGTCAAAGTATCGTTGTATCTCAACCAGTACAAAAAATTACAGACACATTTTCATAACGAACTTATACTAGCTCTAAGTAGGTACACTAGACGTTTACCCACTAATATGAAAAATATAAAAGTTTTTACCCATGTATGTTTATTGTTTGTTTACTCTTTTATGATAATGATAAAACGACTGATCGATTTTAGCTAAGATTTGGCATACAAATTAACTGTGCTCTGCTTCTGGAATACCACAAATGCGTCTTTTTACCGCGAGAAAATACCAAATTAATTTAGATGCGGGTGAAACCGCGTTGCAATGCGAAAAGCTAGTACATACTTACTTTCTGTAAGTGAACGTTCGTAAAATAACATCATAAAGTTAGATAGATAAATCATGTCCCATTGTAAAATGTATCGTTTTGTAAACATAATTATACATACATGGTTTATGATGTTTGATGAAGATATATACAGGGTGTTAATTTAATTGCGTGCCATAGCTTAGGGGGTGTTTCAGTAACGTTAAAGGAGCCTATAAAAAATATAAAAAACAATCCAACTCAAAAAATCAAAAAGTCGGTATTTATTATGATTCCAAGAGCTGCGTCTGGCTCTCGCGCTATAACCGAGCCCGCGCGAGTCGCTATCACTGGTCGATGCGACTCGCGCGTCACGCGGGATTGTTTTATAGCTAGACGCAGCTTTTGTTTTTTTATTTTTTGAGTGGGATTTATTTTTATTTTTTATAGGCTCCTTTAACGTTACTGAAACACCCCCTTAGCTATGGCACGCAATTAAATTAACACCCTGTATATTTACTTTTAGTATAGGTATATCCAATCTACTAGGTATTAGATATTATAGTTTATGTAGTCTGAAAGTCATTGAACCAAAAGTATGTTGCGTAGCGAGAGACTTCTGTAGTAGAGTTTCAAAATGTTCTGTGATTCATACTTCTTAGATGTATGGTGCACTTTTTGTCCTTGACTCACATGTGACTATTTTCGAGGTTCCTTCCTGTCTCCCCCAACTCAAACTGTCACTATAACGGATTCATTGTCCGGTGGTCATGTCCGGGCGGCCGGGCCGCCTTCCGGCCTTATCTGTGGGAACGGGGGGCATACGGGCAAACAAATAAACGGGTCAAGGTGGTCAAGGCTCGACCACTTCGCCAATGATTGGCTGGACGAATGGACGACCCCAGCTCGCGAATTGGGCATAATTAGACCGATTGTACTATTACGTAGAGTATTACATTCATACGAGTGTAATTTCCTCTTTGCACGTAGTAGCTACGTCCAGGGTAGTTAGATAAATAAGACCGTAAATCAACAATTAGTGTTCCTAAGAATCGCATCATTCGTGAAAAAAAAAACCAGTTCATTTTGTACACACTACTCTGCATACATTTATAAAAACAAAGATGGATGCTCGTAATATGTTACGCATCAAACGCCACATACTTTTTCATCGTTTCAGTCGGCTTATTCATTAACTCACAGACCATTCACTGTACGGCCATCAATGAGTCACTCGTATCAATTGGCAGGTAACGTTATAGTAGCGATCTATTTCATATCAGACGAGAAACAACTACCAAATGGAATGCATCGATTGCGAGAATAACAAAGTTGAAAACAGTTTTATTTATCAAGCGTATAGCTGCCACTTCATAAAATTGTATTTTGGTTGATAAAGAATTCACGTGTGGGGTGTGAGAGTTGAATTGGGTGCAAATTGGCTGCGTAGTCATAAACTTTTATGTAATTTGTCCCTTAAGTGCAAAACAATTCAATTGGATAGTTTCTTAGTTAGTGTTCACATAATTATTAAATAGTCCTCCTCTCTATTTTATTATTGCGCCTGTTTTCTCTCTGGTCGTGTCCGTTAGAATAAGAATTGAAGGAATAGAGAGTGCACTTGTGTGTTGCGCAAAACACTTTGGCCACTAATAACTAGTCCCGCACAGTTATCAGATCTCTGGGAGATTGGCCGCCATCACCGAAAATCGTTAGGATTAGGAGGACTATTATACTTACTATTACTATAAAGTGTACCAAAGTAGCAAGTACCAGCCGTGGTAGTGTCGACTTTCTTGGAATTGCTTATTAATGTGTCGACACGGGCGGCGCGGGCGCATATTCGTGTTAAAGGTATTGCTTCCGGTGCTTTCACGTGCAGCGCTGTGGCGGTCTTATGGATCTACGTTCTGTGTTGTAATATAAATAACTCTACGACCCACTCAATAGAAATCGAATGGAGGGTGTAAGGACAGCTCCACCCCCAAACTGATATGATGACTGATACTGATAGGAGTTGCTCACTCTCAGGCAACAAAACAGGACGACTTTCACAAAGAAATTTTTTTCAGTGAATAAAAAACATTTTACTCTCCCGTTCAAGTTTTCTGGTATTTTGTATGGGAAAGTCAATTTTTATTTTCATCTTACACGTTAAAAAAATATCCTAGGCATAACAACCCTACACGTCGTATATTACACAATACTTGTCAGTTGGTCAGTAGAAAAACAGGAAGTTTTATTTTATTTATATGTGTATATGCGTACGTCTCCGTTCGGGTTTTGCTGCCCGCACAAATTGCTGTTAGAGAAACCTCAATTACCCATCAGCCATTATCAAAGGCCCATCATTTAAACGGCAGATGCCACACAAAACATTAAATGTCTAATAAGGAGGTATCATGCATTCGTGTTTGGTCTTGGCGCGAGGTTTATGCCATGCTACTCGGCTTGATTCATTTTGTACTGTACACTACACATATTGAGAACCATTGAACTGTTGGTTCCCGCCGTAACAAGCATTCAATTTGCTAGTTGCACAAAAAAACAGCACAAATTGCTGTTAGATAAACCTGAGTTACTCATCTAATAGCAGGTGGCACACAACATTGAATGTATAACGAGGGGGTTACATGCATTCGTTC
>JARACY010005616.1:0-21077 GCA_029255725.1 Scrobipalpa atriplicella | reverse complement strand
CTCTACCTACCTACCTCAACCTATACCTCAACCTCTTCTATCTATATAGAAGAGGTAGTCTCTATGTATTTGCAAAGACACATTCAGCCAATATTGTATCTGTGGCTGTTCGATAGAGATTAATGCCTCAATATATAAACTGCGCTTCCAGCCAGACCATTGACAGCTCAGTTGGGCCAAAGTGGCGGTTCAATTGCGGGCTTTGTTCTACACAGTGCATGGTTTTTGAGCGTGACTGCGAAACGAAATTGCTTACATAATCGGAAATAGTGGGGTCGGCCTCAATTCCGTACGCTCAATCGGCTTTTTGGCTTTATTTTGACTGTGTATTTTTGCATCTTCTTTTTCACCAGTACTTTTCAAAAAGTAGTAAAATATCGTTTAATCGTGGTCCTAAAGGGAACTTACAAAAACTATTACCAGAACATTTCTCGACTGTATACTTCGCGAATCTGCTATTTTGAGAATCTGTTAAAATGCAAATCTGCTTAAATGCGAAACTGCTATAATGCGAATAAAGGCATATTGAACGAATTTTACCTAATTCTAAAAATTCTGAAACAAATTATGGACATTAAGGGTGCTTTTATGTCATCGAGTAAAAGTCGATTTATAATTATTTACCCATCACCCAAATGATAAACAAGCTGCGAGGCAAGCCCGGGTATTAAAATATCGTAAGTTCATTATAACTTTATTGCATTCTCATTAATTTAATCTTCAAATTACGTTGCGGCAATGTTGCCACCCTTAAATTTAATTAAAATTGAAATTATGTCGTCGCTGTGGCATCGACGGTGGTAATATGCCGATAATTAAACAAATTTCCTAACAACCCGCAAAATTTATAATGCAGATTGGTTTATTGGGTTACTTCTGCTCATTTACTTAATGCTCGAAATATAGAATGTTTCTATTGCGTCTTTTCTATGCACCGGTAAAATAAATATTCGAGGGTTTTGGGGTGGAGTTGGAATTAAGGCAAGTAGGTAGGCTGGCAATACACAACATAAGATTCCTTAGAAATGCCTTTTGATAATCTGGATACACGTCTCTTAGATATACAACATTCATATCATGGAATATGTATTACTAGGCAGTAACAACGTAATAGAAAATGTTTACGGTACACTCGCTGGCAAAGGTATCTTCATTGTTTCCTTTACATTATTTATTACATTGCATTGACATGATTAAGGCTCGTATTTATAAAGCGATCTCAAGATTGAGAGCAATATTAAGTATGGATTTGACAGGTCGTTTTGTACTGAAATGACATTTCTGATTCGAACTCAAACTCGCTGTCACTCTTAAGAGCTGATTTTAAATACGGGACTAAATGTTATTCTTTCATGTAACTTTGCAAGGTGGTGAGACCAGAATATTATTTGAGTTTGATTTTGTTTGAATGTGAGTTTTCTTGCATAACATTTATCTGCTAATAGTAATAGCAACATAATAGTTCTTAAGAGTCTATACCGTTTCTAAACTAAATACTTATACTTTATTCAACGACGTGACGACGACAGTACAAAGACACGTCATAGAGACGAAGCTATTAGGGAACTCATAAAATATTAGCGCACTCGTGATGATACAAGTTAAGCTTAATAGTTTGACGACAATGTGGGTTTACGAGGATTGTCTCGTCTTGTCTCGTCTCCCAGATGGGACGATAAAGGGCAATTATTACATAGTTTGCTCTTTGATATAATTGTGATGAAATTTTAAATGATCTTCGTTGGCAACTTGTAGAACTTGGTAAATGAAATTGCTGAACTGGGTTAAGAATTGTAGATTCCCCGAAAAGGTCAGATTTGATAGTAGGTACTGGGTACATACTCAGATAATCTATAGTGTATGTCCTATACACGGTGGCAGGATAGGGTACTTACATGGAGTTAAAGTGCAGATATTGTGTGGAGTATGAAAAAACACATGTCACGTAAACATCCTCTACAAATGTGATGCAAAAATAGGGCAACACGGGCAGTTACTAGCGGACCCCTCAGGATGCCCACCCAATGATTGTGGACTTTCAAACGGGCCGGATAAGGCCTTTTAAAACTACGAGCATCTCCACTCCAATAGTTAGCTCAGATTGTACCTATATTTCACAGGTCGCAGTGGCTGTTGGGCTGATTAGCAGTAACCCCTCATATCAAAAAATTAATGTACATACACATGGCGAAAAAAAAGTATCACAAAAAAGTTTTAAAAGTTGCATAAAGATACAAAAAAGCGGTCGGCACCAGAGAAATGTATCTACACGATTAAAGAAATGACTACCCAATCCAAAAGGCCACATGTATCAACCTACCTACCTACTTTCTCTACGTATAATTTTAAATAAAATATCCTGTACCTTGTGTTTTACCAGTACAAACATTTCCTTTACTAAAGAGCCTGAATAGCGAGAGAAACGCGACACTTCAGCTCAGGAGGCAATTCATCTTCAGCGGAGATGGGTGACGACGTCGGTGGTGTCGGCATTACAGATGATAACCATTTACCTTCGCGTTATACTGTCTTCTAAATTACTCTGGCGCCCTGGATATTTTTTTACCCTTCCATTTTTCATAGAGCCAATTTAGATGATGTAGGTTTAGGTAGGTGTAATGCGAAGAAATGTGTCAACGGATACCCTAGACGTATTATTATGAAATTGGACACGTAAGAAAGGGTAATTACAGGGGACGATTTCCGCGAATTATCAATCGCCACACCTAAGTCGAATCACTACCCCATTCACACGGGTTGACTTTATTTTTCTTACATCACATATTTTTTTAAGAAGCCAGCAACAAAAAAGTGCACAAAAGCGTCTGCAACAACACGATGTTGTGGGAAATCGCCTGCGAAAGCATTATTTACACGGTCGATGTTAATCACCAGTCGCATGCAGCCACTCGTCGTGCTACATAAAATGTACTATTATAGGGGGAGTAAAAAAAAAACTCACAAAACTTTAGGTTGTGAACCTACAAATGAAACTGAATAACTTTCCCCAAGAAACATTTGTCGAAATATGAAAAAAGAATTGCCCTCCCATACAAATTGTGTTAGCGGCCCGAGTCATTTTGTATGAAAGGGCCAAACTTTTTTTTATACTTCCACTAATGTTCCTTGGGGAAAGGTTAGGTTGGGCGCTTATCCACTAGACGTCACGTCAACGGCAACGGCGACGGCACGGCGACGATCACGTGACAATATCTATGGGAATCGATGACATGCCGTGACGGTGCCGTGCCGGCAAGTGGAAAAGCGTGTCATATAATTTCATTGATTTTTCATACATTATCTCACCTACGATATCGTCGACGGTACCGTGCCGTCGCCGTTGCCGTTGACGTGCCGTCTAGTGGAAAAGCGCCCGTTAGGTTCACACCCTATAGTTTTGTGTAGCGGCCTAGACATTCGGCAGAGTCGCGTGTCTGTCACATACTCTTCGTTTTAAGAAATGAAGGCCACATACTCGTGTGACTGCACAAATACAAGGTCTCAATTTTCTTCGGAAAAAGAAAATAACTTAGCAATTTTCCTCAATTTATTTTATATTCGATTTCATTTCAGTCCATGGGCCGGAAGGCTGCGTTGATAACGCTTTTATAACATCTCTCATTGGAGCAAAAAAATTGAGTTAGGTATATCTAATAAATATTATTCGATAAAAAAGTTTTCTGTCTACACGTGGGAGAACAATTTTCTGTAGGAACGATAAATAAACCTTTGTAAAATAAAAGTTACATGAGATAAAAAAAAATATATAAATATCAATAAGATAGACATTTCGTGGACACAGAACTTGAACGTCGTCGTAGCGCGGTGCTGTCACTTCGTGGTATAACGAGATTCACCTTCAAGCAGCTTCGCACGGCGTCGCCTCCTGTCGCTTCTCAGTGTGAACTGACCTTTAGATTAATTTAGGTCTGTCTGTATTTCAATTTATCTAAGTTGAACGTTTTTGTAGATTCCTTTGCCATCCCTTTCCATCAGTCGTTATCTCAATAAATAAATATCTTCTGACTGGATAATTTCAGGTACAAAATAACTAAAAAGTTACCTATATTGCAAACGGTTTGCAAAACTTTTCATAAATTCCACTAAGACTCGGTCCAGATAAAAATTGCCACATTATTTCCATTTGGTTTCAATAAAAGACCCCATTGAATTTAAAGGAAGATCTTACTTCGATTGTATGTAAATTTTCTATTTGAGAAGCGACCGATTTAAAATTTAGTAGCTTCCTGTGCAAAGATTTAAAAGATATTATATGGACGCAGAATGTTTCAGTTTCAGTTTTTAGACATCTGTCTCATACACCCAGTACCTACTGTAACGATACGCCTTCATGTTTAGGCGCATCGTCACTCCAAAAATATAATATTTCTTATAAATAGCTTGATTTGATAAAAATTATCCATTCGTAAAATTATAATTCATCAAAATCGATTTAAGACATTTTGAATTTTGCGCCATTTCAGACGATTTCGCATCTGAGCTCTTATTGGTCAGATAGTTGTATGACCGCCGCGAGAAGAGAATCTGCAAGTAAACAAAAGTTTACATACTTTCATATTAGTACTTAGTTGAATATTGTTCGAAAAATAACGATCATGTTCATAAATTAAAATAAACTTGAATATAACATTTTGATTATTCAAATATGAACCAATAGCATTCAGAAATAAACTTGCTATTTTGCTAATAATATTGCTTGTTAATCCATTTAATTTAAATATTAACCATTATAAAATACGATATAAATATTTGTCAAATTATAATAAACATCAAATACCATTAACATCAAATTGAAACAAAAATAATGTTAATCAAATGACTGACAAGTTCATTCATCACTGTCTGTAAGGATTACAGTGCCTCTCCGTGTTTATGGTGTATTGAGTGTGGCGAAAAAAGGAACTAACTAGACCGTCAAGATCATACAATATAAAACTCCTTGTTCCATGTAAATACATAGAATCGCAATACAAAATGACCCTAAGATAAAAACTCATTGTATTACGTGGAAGGTCTATGGTTGTTCATATCATATATTTGATATTCTCTCCGACATGCAGCGCCACACTAAAATTCATGGGATGGAGCTGGCACATCCTATACGGAATTGTTGCGAAATTTGATCAAACTTCTGATTAAATAAATAGTGGGAAGTAAAAAATAATCAATTTAATAATTTTCGACTTAATATCTCATGCAATTTACGTAAAATCCTTAATTTTGTAGTAAATGGGAAAAGCGCCATCTGTTCTCAAATTAGAATACTTTTAGGGCTAGCCTCCTAGGCTGACTTCAGGTTCGAATCCGGGAGCCAATGCTATTGATTCGTGGAGGGTAGTGTTGGAAAAATCTTGGCTGAGATTGTTGCCGTCCCTTTTTGTTTTCTTATGAGCGACAGTGACAGGTGTGAAATTTTATTGGTTAAGTCATGATTTTGGTAACTACGAATTGCTACCATTGGTTATTACTCGACGAATTAAAAAAGTTTTGATTCATTAGCGATTTTCAAGTATTCCGTGGTAATCGTAATTTTGTCGTTTTACACAGACGCTTCCTTGGAAAAACATGCGGTTGTGACACTTTTGGAAAGGCGCCGGGAGTGACGGTCGCAACTTTGAAGAGGTTCTTGGTTCCAGGGAAGGCGACGGGTGCTGGTGGTGCCATGGCGTCTGCAGCTATTTATCTGGTCAGATCTTTCCTTATATTTCGTAGATACAGAATATAACAGTGCAATATAAAGTTTTGTAATCGCGTAACGTAAGAAAAAGCGTATGAGTATGAGTGTCGGTACTAAGCCGTGTCTGCCATATTGTTTCCTAGTCATTGTAACTACGTAAATGAAATTCACATTTTTCACAAGTTTGAATCTAGCAGTATGTTGTTTAAGATCTGTGATATTCTGGTTCTACATATTGTCATGTGTTTTTGCTTATCTCCGTGTACTTCTACATTTTTACTTCGGATTGCGAGTTCTACCTACGATAATTTTATGTGTACATTTTCAGGAATTTTCCATACGTTTTATTCTATTGTATCTGTGTGAAGCTGTGATTTAAGTGCACCTATTTTTAAGAAATTATATTTTGATTGAACGAATATAAAAGTACGGAACGGTAGGTAGTTATAACCACGACGTGCGGGTACTAGTACGTTGCGCGCTTTGCCTCGTAGGTGCATTTGGTTAGAGCCTTCGGTATTCATTGTGCGTGAGCTAGGTCGTAGGTTCGATTTCGTTTAAATTATTTACAGTTTCTTCCGCGGGATAGTTCTCGTTAGGTCACGGGACTGCGATATAGTTTAGTTATTTTGCAGAGCAGGATTGTTTCAGGATTTTGTGCGTCAGTGGGTACGTTTTGGTATGACGTTATTCAATAGGTTAGTGTAAATTTGAGCGATAAGTTGACCTACATTCAATCTGGTATGTAAAATAAAAGTTCGGAGATTAATTAAAACAATGTAGTCGCACTTATTCCTCCATAGCAAATTCGGTGGTGTAGTAGCACGACATGTCGATATCCAGAAATTATTAATCTTGTTGCGGAACTTTTGTACTACTTTTAAGCTAGTTCGAGTCAGACGTGAGAAGCGGTCACCCATCCATCAGCGGTCACTCATCCATTTTAAATCGTACAATTTTATTAGTAAGAAATAGCTTCAAAAATAGTTCGAATTTGTTGAAACACATTGGTACGCGGTGGGATTCGAACCACGGCTCCCTGCACGGATAGTCGCGGCCCTATCCACTACACAATCCGGGCTGTTTTAATATCGTCCAAGGATTTTATTATTTTAGATTATTTAGGTACTGCAGTTCCAGTTTGATTCCGAGACGTGGATGTTCCAACCAAAAGGGTGACAATTACAGTTTTGAAAGGTAATATCTACTTTTATTCAGTATTTTATGTTCATCTACATATTTTGACTACAACTAAATATTATTCAAAATTCAGAAATGCAAAGTTTAATAATCTTTTGATACATTTTTTTATACCTTATTCAGGAAACAATTTAATTCCATTTTATGAATATTTTCTCATCAGCAATTTTACTAATGACATTTTAGTAATAGTTATCTAACTAACATTTTTAACGGATTTAGAATGAAAGTCATATTTAGATTCAAGGCCATACTAAAATGCCAAGCAGTGGAAATTTTAAGCATTAGAGAGAGTTGCATTTCCGTGACTTTTATTCGTATAAAGTTTCTTATTGTTTTGATATAATTTTACCAAATGTTTATTACCAGCCTTTTACATTTTATACGGAGTTGCATAGATAGTTTGCAATGTTAAAAGTAATAAATAAAGAAGTTACTTTTATGAAAGTGATGTTGAATTTGAGCTTACTAGGCCAAGCTAAGACAAAGCCTTAATAGTTTTCTCTAAATAAAGAATGGGAAACTATACAAGTACAGTTCGATTCACCATTTCTTATTACTTAGTTCAAAGAAACTAGGTTTGACAATTTTAAAATACAAAATTGATGTTACTTTTTAGTAGAAGGTTGAAAATAAATATTTACCTTTAACTTAAAGTAGATTCTGCAAAACTTTCAATTATGTTTTGCTTGCAGTAAATTCTCTTCAAATTTTCATTTTCTTTTATTTTGAAATAGATTCTTTCTAACTTTGTAATGGAAGATTAATGTTTTTTGTTTTCAAATATATATTTTCATAGATTCACAATTCTAGTAAATAAGTAAATCTAGATGTCGTGAATTCATTTGTTCCATTAAACTCAGTAAATGTAAATTCAAAAGAAATCCTGATATTAAAATCACAGTAAAACTAAAGTTACCACATCAATAAATACAAAAATGAAATACATTATTCTCAAATTAAGTTTATGCATTGTTGTAAAGGTTTTCATTTGGAATACCTAACCATACACTAGGTTCAGGAACAAACCTAGATTTGATGGATATACCCTCTTGTCCTTTTGTATACTTAGTAAAGTATGACTAGACTGACTGACAAAAATATTGCATTTTGACTTGAATTAAAGATACTTCCCCTCATATCAGGATTAAATATATTGGAGGAGCTCTGTCCAGAGTCTGGCTGACGAGGAGCACTGCACGGTGGCGGGAAAGGGCGGTGCCCCGGCTTTACCAAAAACACAAAAATGCTGTTGTAGTTTTATCTTGTTTGAAACAGCAAATTTCTTACAATATATTTGAATGCTAAGATTATTAGTCTTCCTCACCCTTAAAATCTTTATTGTTGAACGTTTACTAAGTATTAAGATTATTTTTATTCTATTCATCTTCATCATCACTTTCGTAAGTTTAGTATTTTCTATTCTAATTAACTATCATTAGGCAAAGTAGGTTATACCATTCGAGTCATTAAAGTTCAGGGGTTACAACAGCGGTTCGCAACTTTAGGTCCTATTATACTACTAGACGTTCATTTGGCCAAATACTAATCTCATTAAACTGAAACCAATTCTGTTACTTTAAGTTCTTTCTTTTCCTCTATTTACAGTGTCTTCAGCCTTGTCCATGTCCAGCCTTCTGGGAATCGTGTCTGATGGAACCGTGCTCTATCTACGATTAGTGTCTCGTTTAAGTGTAGTTAATAATAATTTCCTTGAAGTGATTTACTTGCAACTGAAGAATTTTAATTAAAGTTTTTGTATCTAAATTTCATCTTTACATTTACAAAAAAATCGTCCTTTAAATTTTTCAACATTTAACTTTTCTTAATTTCTTTTACTTCTCTTTTCTTAATTAGGTTTTTTAAAAAAAATAGGGCTAGGGTTAGGTAGGGTAATGTTACAAATTCGGTTTGCGTGACCAGGATACATCGTTTTTTGTATTACTACGGACTTAAATATCTTGAAACTATGATTTTTGTGTCATTTTATTTAAATTTTGCTAATGTTCCTATTACAGTTGACTACATTTACTATCATTTTGACGTTTAGATTAGAGAGTATAGGCTTACAACACGTTTATTTTGTTTTTGTGTTACTAGGATTACAATTTTATTTCAACGTAGAGCACGGATCTTTCCATTTTATTTCAGTACCAGAATCAGAATTTTAACTTGCTGAGGAATTGGTTTCAGTTTTAATTTTACGTGGTTATTTTTGTAACCACAAATTGTTGTTCGTGAAAACGGAGTGACAAGAATGGTATTTTAGCGTATTAGGTGTTATGAATTTTATGTTTTTATTTATATTTTTCTAGGGTTGTAACTTTTCATGCGGTTTGTTTAAATTTACTAATTAACCTGTTTACATTACCTTAATAATCATGATTTTATTGTTTTACACTGCCATTTATATTAACATAACAATACATTTTGAAAAATTACCTACAGACAAAATGTCTAGTAAATTGGGGGTCGTTAGTAAACTTTGGGGGTCGTAAGTAGATTATGGGGGTCGTTAAGTTTTAAAAAGTAAATTCAAGTCTTAACACGCTTTCATGAAAATAAGCTAGTGTTCTTAAATGTGTAATTTTAAAACAGTAACCTTCTACTTTAATAAAAAACGATGTCAAGCCTAGATTTCTTAGAGCATTCTTAGTTCTTTTGAGTATTTTAAGATGTCATTAAAGATAGTTGAGTAGCAGAAGTACACAAACGCGAAGTTTTAATTTGAAATTTAATCGTATACCTACGTCTAATTAATTCAACAACATCATGCTTCTCATGGTTATTGTATGTTCAATTAAGAAATTTAGTGTTGTTTGTATCTAAATTAGGGTATATTTTAAATTTTACAAGGCAACAAACAAATAAGTAAATTCAGTAACGTTAAATTACAATTAGTTTTTCTGATTCGTTAGTAAATAGCATTTAATCATAGCAATTATTTCTGGTTTTTATGCTTAATTTTGGGTTTCCTTTTGCCAATATTTAAAACTTATGAGTTACTTCTGGTTTCTGTTGCAAATACTTAAAATTAATTAGTTATTTTGTTTATTTACTATTGTATTATTTTTATTCTAAATTGATAAAACGTATACGTACATTCTATGCAACTTCGATAATTTAGCTGGATATTTATATTTCATTCTTTCATGACGCGATTAACTTACCTAAGGTTATTTGAATTGGCTTAAATCAAATAAAGTTTTGATTAAGTTAGTTCCAGTGCCAATAAAACCAACCAAAATTAACAAATCATTTAGTTGTAGTAGTAGTACATGTACAATTAATTAGGCTTTGCATTCATTAAAAAAAAAAAAAAACATTTACATTTTATTCAATTTTATAGATTTTCAGAGTTCATTCGTAAACGTATGATGAGATTTTCTGGAGCTGGTTTATTTCTTTTATGTCTTTTTGTTACGTGTTTCAGATAGTTGAGTGTTAGAGTTGGTGTTGTTTAGGGCGAATGTTTTTATTTTTAAGCGATATCAGGAAAAATACATCGTTGTTTATAGGAGGATTTATCGGTTTTGAATTTCCAGGAATTTAACACTTTTATTATTTTATTTGTGTACCTATTTTAATTAATAAATTGTTTTCAGGTTTCATCTTCAACAAACATAATTATTTTTCATGTTTGAATTAAGTAATGGGTTTAGAAGGTTTAGTTTCTAAGGCATTTTTGCGCGTAATTTATTTGATAACAGTTTTTCTTTACATAAAGTACAGCGTAAAATTTTGTGAAAAACAAAATAAGCGATTGCGTAGTATTTTGACATCCTAAAATCCTAAAAAAAAACCCCAGACATTTTAGTGAAACTGCATTTTACAGAGGACACTTGAAAAAGCGAGCAAATCGACGGTGATACAATACGAAAATTAAATCAATATGTTACGCGAGCGAAGCGAACGCGACGTAATAAAACTAAACCATTAACATGACGCGAGCGAAGCGAAGCGAGCGCGACACTGCTCGAAAACTTCTTCTTCTGTCGTATGGGTATCAAGTCGATCGATCCGATGAACCCTGGTGTCAGAATTTTTAACCGCCTTATAGCACAGCTAAAAGACCTCTGACATGGATTGTGTTACAACCACTATCTATGATAGCGATCGGGACCGTCGGCTTAACGTGCCCTCCGAAGCACGGAATCCTTTTCTTCTCGGACAATCAGGTGGTTCAGCCTGCAATGTCCTAACCAAACTAGAAACAACAACACAAAGTCATTCTTCCCTGGGAATCGAACCGAGGAAATCCGGATCGAGAGCCCATGGCTTAGACCACTAGACCACAAAAGCAGTTCCTAGACCACGGAAGCAGTTACTAGACCACTGAAGCAGTTATATCTTGACATTAGCGTAATACAAGCGTAAGCGTAATAGTAGTTAGAAAAAGAAAAAAATATTTGGGCAAGAGTGCTGGGGTCTCATGGTTCGGAGCGGGTTAATCTGTTTTGGGTTTCATCAAACCTTCAGGATTTCTCTACATTCCTTTGTCTTGGGCGCCACACTGCTTGCTACAAACGTGTTTGTCCTTAGTTCATAAGTACTAACTTAGTTTTAAAATAATACCTAGCTTAAGTGCAATAGCGTAAAAGATACGTTGCTTCATTCAATAATTTTCATAATAAGTTTAATATTTTAGAAAGAGCAGAAGTTGCGGCGTAAATATTTTCATATTCCTTTATTTTAGAAAAGGCAACGTTCTAATAGCGATTGGCGTAATTTCTGTGTTATATGTTTAATTTCACTAACCCTAAGTGTTTTAGTTGATAAGTTTTGGAGTTATCATTTGCGAATTTTAAACTACGTATTTTGATTTGAGAACGGATGGATATTTCCAATAAGATTGCAAAAAAAAAAAAAAAATGATTCACAATTTATCACTTGCATTTCAATAATTCTAATTTTGTTTATCAGTGGTCAAGTAGAGGTGGCTGTGATGTTTATTTGAGTGGCGCAGATCAGAGTAAGGTGGCCAATAAAAGGGGATTGAAAGATTGATGAACGTATTAAGATAATTTATGTATTATTATTATTTATGTTTATTAAATATTTATATTATTAATAAGTTTGAAAGGAGATGTAAGCAGGGCTCTGGTAAATATCATAGTTTACCTACTTTGACTACAAGTTATTGTGTGTCCTTCTAGAAACTACACCACACACAACAACGAAATTTATATGAAAAGTAGAAGCTAGGTTTAGGACAGCAGTCATTTCTGTGTTTAACAGGTGTTTCATATATTTTTCTACTCACACGCAGTTCTCAGGCTGATGCTATGAGGCTAATGCTTTTCCCCACACTTACATCAAGCTAAGGTGTTAACGAAATAACTTAGAATTGGGATTTGAAGAGATTACCTTGATCAATATGCCCGGCAAGATATCAAGCATATAGGGTATCTGCATTGTGTAATGTAGGGGTATCATCTTATCTAACGATCACCATTCCAATGCAGAATAAAGACGAGTATTGATGTGGATTGTATAAGTACTACTCTTCTAGTACGTTGAGGCTTAGCACAACCTCAGCGCCTTGCACACGGTGTGATTTAATCCTGCGCGATACATTGTTGTTCATTAACTTGAGGTAATCAAAGATTTCAGATTTCAAATTGGAGTCATGGTTGTTAACATTTTTAGTCACATTACACACACACACAACACAAATTCACTTTTGGAAGGATGTACAATAATTTATTTTTATAAAATTGAGGAAATAGTAAATATTTTCATAGTGTAATTTAAATAATACTTCCCATTATTTATTTAAGCTTGACTATTAAAAAGATGCTATGAAATTGTCGGTTAAAAGTGTAAGGGTTGAACTTGGGGATTCTGTGATATATATATTTGCGACTTAACAGTCAAAAAAATCCGTATTTCATACAAATGGAACTAGGAACTCTTGTGATAAATACTTTCAGCGTAACAGTTCGGTTATTTGCGGAATTTTTGCATTTCTTAATTGATTTAAGATGAGGAAAATTGTCGATTTTGAATAAAAAAATAATGAACATTTTATATCCTGACAAAAGTTCTGTTAACTTGTCTATGCAGAATGTATGGGACGATTGTGGAATGATCATAAGAGGTTGTAATGTGATGATTATGAAAGATAAGCTAAGGCGAATCTCTGTCTTTGAAATCAAAGATTAGACTTAAGCCAGAGAGAAGAGTATAGATAAATAATGGAATCAGAGTCTAGGATACTTTTCATTGACATTTTAACCATGACACACTACACGGTACATAATGAGGTTTTATGAAATTTGGTGTTAGGGGTAAATTCAATGACTTGAATCATACAATGTTTTGATTCAGTTATATAACATTAACAGGTTTTATCTGTATTTCATAATTCGCTCCAACTAATAGGCACACTGCAAACAAGACTGTTCCTTTGCTTGACTTTGTATTTTGTCCGAATAATCATCAAAATAAGTTGATTATTCGTCTGATGAGTTAAGAGTTTGGTAGGAACAGTTTTATTTGTTACATTCTCCGAAAGGTTAGTAATTTTTATTTTGGGTTGACATTTTTGAGTAGAGCTTTTTGTCAGTTGGATTTAAATGACTGGAACTAGTAAATGCAACACTTTCATTCTTTGACCAGGGTCATTCGTATATTGGTTCAATTTCAATACATGGTTGGACTGAACAGATGAGATCACAGGGTCGACTGGCCTTCCGGTTCCTCGGCAGAGACTTGTTGCCCTTGGGAAGGAGATTTTTATTCATGACTAAATGTTTAAAGCTTGGGGATTCAATCCATGTAACTATTTGCTGACCTTTTGGTTTAAAATACACACCACACAAAATACATTCTGGGAAAAGTGTCAATGAAATTTTTTCTAACTGATTATATTTGTGGATTTCAATTTTGAGTCAAGAGAATTTTCCTCCGTTGAAGTTTTAAGTCAACTCCAGTAAATTGGGGGTCGGATGTAACGATACGCCTTCATGTTTAGGCGCATCGTCACTCCAAAAATATAATATTTCTTATAAATAGCTTGATTTGATAAAAATTATCCATTCGTAAAATTATAATTCATCAAAATCGATTTAAGACATTTTGAATTTTGCGCCATTTCAGACGATTTCGCATCTGAGCTCTTATTGGTCAGATAGTTGTATGACCGCCGCGAGAAGAGAATCTGCAAGTAAACAAAAGTTTACATACTTTCATATTAGTACTTAGTTGAATATTGTTCGAAAAATAACGATCATGTTCATAAATTAAAATAAACTTGAATATAACATTTTGATTATTCAAATATGAACCAATAGCATTCAGAAATAAACTTGCTATTTTGCTAATAATATTGCTTGTTAATCCATTTAATTTAAATATTAACCATTATAAAATACGATATAAATATTTGTCAAATTATAATAAACATCAAATACCATTAACATCAAATTGAAACAAAAATAATGTTAATCAAATGACTGACAAGTTCATTCATCACTGTCTGTAAGGATTACAGTGCCTCTCCGTGTTTATGGTGTATTGAGTGTGGCGAAAAGAGGAACTAACTAGACCGTCAAGATCATACAATATAAAACTCCTTGTTCCATGTAAATACATAGAATCGCAATACAAAATGACCCTAAGATAAAAACTCATTGTATTACGTGGAAGGTCTATGGTTGTTCATATCATATATTTGATATTCTCTCCGACATGCAGCGCCACACTAAAATTCATGGGATGGAGCTGGCACATCCTATACGGAATTGTTGCGAAATTTGATCAAACTTCTGATTAAATAAATAGTGGGAAGTAAAAAATAATCAATTTAATAATTTTCGACTTAATATCTCATGCAATTTACGTAAAATCCTTAATTTTGTAGTAAATGGGAAAAGCGCCATCTGTTCTCAAATTAGAATACTTTTAGGGCTAGCCTCCTAGGCTGACTTCAGGTTCGAATCCGGGAGCCAATGCTATTGATTCGTGGAGGGTAGTGTTGGAAAAATCTTGGCTGAGATTGTTGCCGTCCCTTTTTGTTTTCTTATGAGCGACAGTGACAGGTGTGAAATTTTATTGGTTAAGTCATGATTTTGGTAACTACGAATTGCTACCATTGGTTATTACTCGACGAATTAAAAAAGTTTTGATTCATTAGCGATTTTCAAGTATTCCGTGGTAATCGTAATTTTGTCGTTTTACACAGACGCTTCCTTGGAAAAACATGCGGTTGTGACACTTTTGGAAAGGCGCCGGGAGTGACGGTCGCAACTTTGAAGAGGTTCTTGGTTCCAGGGAAGGCGACGGGTGCTGGTGGTGCCATGGCGTCTGCAGCTATTTATCTGGTCAGATCTTTCCTTATATTTCGTAGATACAGAATATAACAGTGCAATATAAAGTTTTGTAATCGCGTAACGTAAGAAAAAGCGTATGAGTATGAGTGTCGGTACTAAGCCGTGTCTGCCATATTGTTTCCTAGTCATTGTAACTACGTAAATGAAATTCACATTTTTCACAAGTTTGAATCTAGCAGTATGTTGTTTAAGATCTGTGATATTCTGGTTCTACATATTGTCATGTGTTTTTGCTTATCTCCGTGTACTTCTACATTTTTACTTCGGATTGCGAGTTCTACCTACGATAATTTTATGTGTACATTTTCAGGAATTTTCCATACGTTTTATTCTATTGTATCTGTGTGAAGCTGTGATTTAAGTGCACCTATTTTTAAGAAATTATATTTTGATTGAACGAATATAAAAGTACGGAACGGTAGGTAGTTATAACCACGACGTGCGGGTACTAGTACGTTGCGCGCTTTGCCTCGTAGGTGCATTTGGTTAGAGCCTTCGGTATTCATTGTGCGTGAGCTAGGTCGTAGGTTCGATTTCGTTTAAATTATTTACAGTTTCTTCCGCGGGATAGTTCTCGTTAGGTCACGGGACTGCGATATAGTTTAGTTATTTTGCAGAGCAGGATTGTTTCAGGATTTTGTGCGTCAGTGGGTACGTTTTGGTATGACGTTATTCAATAGGTTAGTGTAACATTACCCTACCTAACCCTAGCCCTATTTTTTTTAAAAAACTAATTAAGAAAAGAGAAGTAAAAGAAATAAGAAAAGTTAAATGTTGAAAAATTTAAAGGACGATTTTTTTGTAAATGTAAAGATGAAATTTAGATACAAAACTTTAATTAAAATTCTTCAGTTGCAAGTAAATCACTTCAAGGAAATTATTATTAACTACACTTAAACGAGACACTAATCGTAGATAGAGCACGTTCCATCAGACACGATTCCCAGAAGGCTGGACATGGACAAGGCTGAAGACACTGTAAATAGAGGAAAAGAAAGAACTTAAAGTAACAGAATTGGTTTCAGTTTAATGAGATTAGTATTTGGCCAAATGAACGTCTAGTAGTATAATAGGACCTAAAGTTGCGAACCGCTGTTGTAACCCCTGAACTTTAATGACTCGAATGGTATAACCTACTTTGCCTAATGATAGTTAATTAGAATAGAAAATACTAAACTTACGAAAGTGATGATGAAGATGAATAGAATAAAAATAATCTTAATACTTAGTAAACGTTCAACAATAAAGATTTTAAGGGTGAGGAAGACTAATAATCTTAGCATTCAAATATATTGTAAGAAATTTGCTATTTCAAACAAGATAAAACTACAACAGCATTTTTGTGTTTTTGGTAAGCCGGGGCACCGCCCTTTCCCGCACCGTGCAGTGCTCCTCGTCAGCAGACTCTGGACAGAGCTCCTCCAATATATTTAATCCTGATATGAGGGAAGTATCTTTAATTCAAGTCAAAATGCAATATTTTTGTCAGTCAGTCTAGTCATACTTTACTAAGTATACAAAAGGACAAGAGGGTATATCCATCAAATCTAGGTTTGTTCCTGAACCTAGTGTATGGTTAGGTATTCCAAATGAAAACCTTTACAACAATGCATAAACTTAATTTGAGAATAATGTATTTCATTTTTGTATTATTGATGTGGTAACTTAGTTTTACTGTGATTTTAATATCAGGATTTCTTTTGAATTTACATTTACTGAGTTTAATGGAACAAATGAATTCACGACATCTAGATTTACTTATTTACTAGAATTGTGAATCTATGAAAATATATATTTGAAAACAAAAAACATTAATCTTCCATTACAAAGTTAGAAAGAATCTATTTCAAAATAAAAGAAAATGAAAATTTGAAGAGAATTTACTGCAAGCAAAACATAATTGAAAGTTTTGCAGAATCTACTTTAAGTTAAAGGTAAATATTTATTTCAACCTTCTACTAAAAAGTAACATCAATTTTGTATTTTAAAATTGTCAAACCTAGTTTCTTTGAACTAAGTAATAAGAAATGGTGAATCGAACTGTACTTGTATAGTTTCCATTCTTTATTTAGAGAAAACTATTAAGGCTTTGTCTTAGCTTGGCCTAGTAAGCTCAAATTCAACATCACTTTCATAAAAGTAACTTCTTTATTTATTACTTTTAACATTGCAAACTATCTATGCAACTCCGTATAAAATGTAAAAGGCTGGTAATAAACATTTGGTAAAATTATATCAAAACAATAAGAAACTTTATACGAATAAAAGTCACGGAAATGCAACTCTCTCTAATGCTTAAAATTTCCACTGCTTGGCATTTTAGTATGGCCTTGAATCTAAATATGACTTTCATTCTAAATCCGTTAAAATGTTAGTTAGATAACTATTACTAAAATGTCATTAGTAAAATTGCTGATGAGAAAATATTCATAAAATGGAATTAAATTGTTTCCTGAATAAGGTATAAAAAAATGTATCAAAAGATTATTAAACTTTGCATTTCTGAATTTTGAATAATATTTAGTTGTAGTCAAAATATGTAGATGAACATAAAATACTGAATAAAAGTAGATATTACCTTTCAAACTGTAATTGTCACCCTTTTGGTTGGAACATCCACGTCTCGGAATCAAACTGGAACTGCAGTACCTAAATAATCTAAAATAATAAATCCTTGACGATATTAAAACAGCCCGGATTGTGTAGTGGATAGGGCCGCGACTATCCGTGCAGGGAGCCGTGGTTCGAATCCCACCGCGTACCAATGTGTTTCAACAAATTCGAACTATTTTTGAAGCTATTTCTTACTAATAAAATTGTACGATTTAAAATGGATGAGTGACCGCTGATGGATGGGTGACCGCTTCTCACGTCTGAAATGGCGCAAAATTCAAAATGTCTTAAATCGATTTTGATGAATTATAATTTTACGAATGGATTATTTTTATCAAATCAAGCTATTTATAAGAAATATTATATTTTTGGAGTGACGATGCGCCTAAACATGAAGGCGTATCGTTACATCCGACCCCCAATTTACTGGAGTTGACTTAAAACTTCAACGGAGGAAAATTCTCTTGACTCAAAATTGAAATCCACAAATATAATCAGTTAGAAAAAATTTCATTGACACTTTTCCCAGAATGTATTTTGTGTGGTGTGTATTTTAAACCAAAAGGTCAGCAAATAGTTACATGGATTGAATCCCCAAGCTTTAAACATTTAGTCATGAATAAAAATCTCCTTCCCAAGGGCAACAAGTCTCTGCCGAGGAACCGGAAGGCCAGTCGACCCTGTGATCTCATCTGTTCAGTCCAACCATGTATTGAAATTGAACCAATATACGAATGACCCTGGTCAAAGAATGAAAGTGTTGCATTTACTAGTTCCAGTCATTTAAATCCAACTGACAAAAAGCTCTACTCAAAAATGTCAACCCAAAATAAAAATTACTAACCTTTCGGAGAATGTAACAAATAAAACTGTTCCAACCAAAAGGGTGACAATTACAGTTTTGAAAGGTAATATCTACTTTTATTCAGTATTTTATGTTTCATCTACATATTTTGACTACAACTAAATATTATTCAAAATTCAGAAATGCAAAGTTTAATAATCTTTTGATACATTTTTTTATACCTTATTCAGGAAACAATTTAATTCCATTTTATGAATATTTTCTCATCAGCAATTTTACTAATGACATTTTAGTAATAGTTATCTAACTAACATTTTTAACGGATTTAGAATGAAAGTCATATTTAGATTCAAGGCCATACTAAAATGCCAAGCAGTGGAATTTTAAGCATTAGAGAGAGTTGCATTCCGTGACTTTTATTCGTATAAAGTTTCTTATTGTTTTGATATAATTTTACCAAATGTTTATTACCAGCCTTTTACATTTTATACGGAGTTGCATAGATAGTTTGCAATGTTAAAAGTAATAAATAAAGAAGTTACTTTTATGAAAGTGATGTTGAATTTGAGCTTACTAGGCCAAGCTAAGACAAAGCCTTAATAGTTTTCTCTAAATAAAGAATGGGAAACTATACAAGTACAGTTCGATTCACCATTTCTTATTACTTAGTTCAAAGAAACTAGGTTTGACAATTTTAAAATACAAAATTGATGTTACTTTTTAGTAGAAGGTGAAAATAAATATTTACCTTTAACTTAAAGTAGATTCTGCAAAACTTTCAATTATGTTTTGCTTGCAGTAAATTCTCTTCAAATTTTCATTTTCTTTTATTTTGAAATAGATTCTTTCTAACTTTGTAATGGAAGATTAATGTTTTTTGTTTTCAAATATATATTTTCATAGATTCACAATTCTAGTAAATAAGTAAATCTAGATGTCGTGAATTCATTTGTTCCATTAAACTCAGTAAATGTAAATTCAAAAGAAATCCTGATATTAAAATCACAGTAAAACTAAAGTTACCACATCAATAAATACAAAAATGAAATACATTATTCTCAAATTAAGTTTATGCATTGTTGTAAAGGTTTTCATTTGGAATACCTAACCATACACTAGGTTCAGGAACAAACCTAGATTTGATGGATATACCCTCTTGTCCTTTTGTATACTTAGTAAAGTATGACTAGACTGACTGACAAAAATATTGCATTTTGACTTGAATTAAAGATACTTCCCCTCATATCAGGATTAAATATATTGGAGGAGCTCTGTCCAGAGTCTGGCTGACGAGGAGCACTGCACGGTGGCGGGAAAGGGCGGTGCCCCGGCTTTACCAAAAACACAAAAATGCTGTTGTAGTTTTATCTTGTTTGAAATAGCAAATTTCTTACAATATATTTGAATGCTAAGATTATTAGTCTTCCTCACCCTTAAAATCTTTATTGTTGAACGTTTACTAAGTATTAAGATTATTTTTATTCTATTCATCTTCATCATCACTTTCGTAAGTTTAGTATTTTCTATTCTAATTAACTATCATTAGGCAAAGTAGGTTATACCATTCGAGTCATTAAAGTTCAGGGGTTACAACAGCGGTTCGCAACTTTAGGTCCTATTATACTACTAGACGTTCATTTGGCCAAATACTAATCTCATTAAACTGAAACCAATTCTGTTACTTTAAGTTCTTTCTTTTCCTCTATTTACAGTGTCTTCAGCCTTGTCCATGTCCAGCCTTCTGGGAATCGTGTCTGATGGAACCGTGCTCTATCTACGATTAGTGTCTCGTTTAAGTGTAGTTAATAATAATTTCCTTGAAGTGATTTACTTGCAACTGAAGAATTTTAATTAAAGTTTTTGTATCTAAATTTCATCTTTACATTACAAAAAAAATCGTCCTTTAAATTTTCAACATTTAACTTTTCTTAATTTCTTTTACTTCTCTTTTCTTAATTAGGTTTTTTAAAAAAAATAGGGCTAGGGTTAGGTAGGGTAATGTTACACTAACCTATTGAATAACGTCATACCAAAACGTACCCACTGACGCACAAAATCCTGAAACAATCCTGCTCTGCAAAATAACTAAACTATATCGCAGTCCCGTGACCTAACGAGAACTATCCCGCGGAAGAAACTGTAAATAATTTAAACGAAATCGAACCTACGACCTAGCTCACGCACAATGAATACCGAAGGCTCTAACCAAATGCACCTACGAGGCAAAGCGCGCAACGTACTAGTACCCGCACGTCGTGGTTATAACTACCTACCGTCCGTACTTTTATATTCGTTCAATCAAAATATAATTTCTTAAAAATAGGTGCACTTAAATCACAGCTTCACACAGATACAATAGAATAAAACGTATGGAAAATTCCTGAAAATGTACACATAAAATTATCGTAGGTAGAACTCGCAATCCCGA
>JARACY010005615.1:0-21082 GCA_029255725.1 Scrobipalpa atriplicella | reverse complement strand
TGACCGGGCATAGAGTTGCGGTTAGGCAGCGCGGCGCGTGCGGGCGGCGGCTGAGGGGCGCCGGCGGTGGCGCGGCGGGCGGCCCGACCGCGCGAGCCCGCCCGGTACAGGGCTAAGGAAAATAATATATAAAAAAAATAATATTTAAAAAAAAAGGCAAACAATTTTCAAAATAGCAGTTGTATAAATTATAAGCACGAAACAGCTTTACCGAAAACGAAACAGATTTATCCCCTCCCCAAGCTGTCGGACCATGTACCACGCTACTCACCGGGCTGCGGCTGCAGCGGGCGGTCGCGCGTCGCGTCGTCGTACTCCCAGCGCAACCGGCGCCCCCCCGCGCCCCCCAGCCAGATCTCGTCCCCGTGCCGCAGCGCCGCGACGCTCACAGGGAACGAGTTCACCAGCGTCTCTTCTGAACTCTCGCTGCGGATCACCACCTGACAACACGGAAATAACAAATACAGTAAGGGCGCGGCGTTCAATCTGGAGCCAAAGCGAAATTGGGTATTTTTCAAACCCGGGGTTGAAATAGAACACCAGAGCTGAAAACTTTTCTAAATAATAAAATTTGCAAAATGAAAATGGTTAGTCACAGAATTAATATAGTACAAACGTAGTACAGCAGTGCAATATTATTTGATAGTGCTTGACGCCTCATTCTGTTCTGCCTGCCTGCAGCGTAACTTTGCAATTTGGGTTAAAGAACGGTTCTACTCAAACAGCAAACCTGTAACCCCCACGGTGACGCCCGGCCCTCTCCGCACGCACACTACACACCTGGTTCCGATGCACGAGCAGCGTGGCGTGGAGCGGCGCGACAGTCGGCAGCAGCACGCGCACGTCGCAGCCGGCCGCGCGCCCCACGGTGGCAGCGCCGGCGGTCAGGGGGAACGCCTTCCCCGCGCGCCCCGCCCGGTCCAGCACCACCAGCCGCCCGGAGGCGCCTGACATACTTGGCCTGTTGGTTACCAAGAGCATACATTGAGGAAAATGGGTATTGATTAAGCACCATCTACTCACTTGTAAGTTTAATGGAGGTGTTTGACCATCAAGTGCAATTAGTGCAATCTCCAACCCAACCTTCGAGTCATAGCCATGTGCCTTTATCAATATGAATACTTGTTTGTCAGGTAGTGATAAAAAAACCAGGGATTTTTAAAATCCTCATGACTGGATTTGTAGCTGCTTCTTAAATCTGACACCAAGTTTCTAAATAAATTCTAAGGATGTTTTGACATATAGATAGATAATTATTGGTAATGGATGTCTGATCTGAAAAAGTTTGAGAACTCCTGGAATAGAAACAAGTTTGTTATGAAATATTGATGTAAATGTCTGACACATCTCAGAGCGACACAACACCCACTGAACTTGTGATATACGGGTGTAAGGGAAGGTGTAACTTAAAGGGAATGCTCAATTCATGGAGGCTAACTCTATGAAACAACTTATAAGAATAATTACTTAATTCCTCTGGGACCTTACAAGCGGTGAAGTGTTATTTTCGTGGTCCTCCTGGTGAAGACTTCACATATTATGTTTCGGTCAGAGAGTCAAGTTCAGGCCGGAGTGTAGGAGTTGGAGTATAGGCTTTGGGACGCTATGAAACGCAAAGAAAAAATAATTTTTAAAACTTATTGGAAAAAATAATTTTACTTGGACTTAAGTGCCCCAAAGGCTACATTCCAACCTATGTTTCAAACAGGTCTAAGTATCAGTTTAACAAAAAACAAGTACAAGCCGTGTGAATTAACTTGGCACCTCATAGACAGAGTGGTCTATACTGATTGTCATTTTTATATAGATCACTCTCTGTCTATGAGGTGCCAAGTTAATCCGCATGGGTTGTAATACATTCATTTATCAATAGGTATGAATTTCTCTGGGATTTACTTTTCCAAAAATTTGATTAATTGCAGTGGACATCACAGACAGACGCAGAGTCCGACTTCTTGATAATGATAATAATGATCTGATCAATGATGATGAGGTAGGTTGTTATTATTATTGTTATGATGCTACCTTAATAGGTTATGTTGAAATTGGAGAAAAATATAAGTACTTGTGGGATGCTGTAAGCTAATCAACAAGGAAAATATGTTATAGGTAAACTCGAGATAAAACTGGGGCAACGGACAACGGTCAAGATCCCAATTCCCAAATGACAACAAGCTTTCCCTTCCCGCCAATCTAAAGATCATGCGATAATAAGTAGGTAAACGCTATCCTGAACAAGGAAATTGGTCAAAGGGTCATCTTAGCGGAGATTCATAAAATGCCTATTCAAAATTAAGCATTGAATTAATGAAATGGGCCGAAATACAGAGTAACCGTACCGGGACTCGAAAAAAAATAAAATATTTACGTACTTACTGTTTGTCAATCCCGTAATAACATCGAAATATAAACGCTGTTTATCGGCTTCAATTCACCCACTAAATACAATAATATTAAGAATATGCCAACAAAAGCAAAAGTAAAACACTAAACAAACGCCAACAAGAGAAGCACGCACGCACGACGCACGAACAAAAAATAACGATGGCGTCCGGCAGGGATGTTATAAGCCAACTCAGAAATTATGACACAGGTCTGTCAAAATTATGGTACCGCAGCTAAAATTATGGTACGGTTTGATTTTCAGTGAAATAGGTAAAAAAAATGAAATGGACGTAAGTTTGACATAAAAAATCTTCTCCGTACCTATTCTACTTGATTCTACCCCTTTTATTCTACCGGATGCTCACCGCAAGAAGGAAACAAGATAAGTTAAACCTACAATGGCCTATATTCAAGAGAATATAATCACCATCAAAGACAAGAACAAAACGTAATATCTGTTCCATTTCACGACAAATTGTGTGGCCAAACTAATGTTTGTATGGTAATTAATGGTAAGTGCAAAATTATGGTACTTTTGCGTACCATAATGAAGTTCTAGGGTACAGGGTACGAGGACCTGAATTATGGTACATGTACCATAATTAGGTGTTAACAGACGTCCGGACCGGACTGTCAAATAAGTGCGGTCCGGACGTGTGGACGCCGATCCGCCGCACATTATTTATTATTGACGGGTTAGTGTTGCCACAATGTTATAAAAGTAACATTTTCCGTTATTTTTGACCCTCTCATGTCGAGACTCTATAGTCCCGAGATAATGGTGAAACACATAATAAAAATAATAAAACGGAGACCAAAAGGGAGATAAACAAATGTACACAAAAAATAAATCTTTATTTACCACCAGTACAGTTACAAATTAAGTTTTTGTGGTCAAAATGTTACTTTTCGAGCCAACTTATGTTATTTTTGGCAAAGGGGCCGGGCAACACTAACTGCTTGTCCGGTGTTGTCTATGGTCGTCCGGTCCGAAAACTTCACTTCCAGGAGTGCGTTCACGCATGCACCTAGGGGAAACCGTTAGAGCGACTTTTATTAAACTAAACTAATAGTTGTAAAAGAGCGGTTGTTATCCGCTATTTACCCAAAGCAGCGGTCGAAAACGGCGCGGAAAAAGCGCGGTTTGTTTTGATGTTAGAACTTATATTTAATGCGGAAAACCATAAAAAACATCTTGGTTTTCAGAATAAAGCATATACAATAGCTATTTATAAACAACCGTTTCTAGCCGACTACATTCGCCCAAAATGGTTTTTAGCCGTTTTAAACGTTTTTGTCCGCTTGGTTGAAAACGTTTTCAACCGGCTTTACATCTATTAAACCCCCCGTTCATGCACGCACTTGCACCTGTCAGGATGAAATTTCCCCTGACAGGCGCTTCAAAACGCGGTTTTATCAACCTTCATAGTGAAAAGTTCCCCTAATCTTGCGCTAACCAAACGCCCGTGAACGTACCCCAGTCCTAGTCGAAATTTCATCTGACAGCAGCGTTGCCAACCGTACGATAATTATCGTATTTGTACGATAATTTGAGGTGCAGTACGATAAAAAATAATTATGTACGATAGTACGATAATTTCACTACTACGTACGATATTTTTTGAATTCATACGATAATTTTGAAAGACATTTTCATTTCATGTAACGTCATACGTCAATAACAAAAAGTGAGTCATATATACCTTGAAAGCGTACAAATCTTAGTCATCTTTCTCTTTTTACAATACGTATTTTAGCTAAGTTAACAGTTTACTAAGCACATTCTTTCATGAGTGGAGTAAGTGAGAAAAACTGGTTTGCTTGCACTTAGCTTGCAGCAAGTTTTGTTTGTATACTATTATAGTTTATATAGATAGTTTGCTTGTTTTAACTGAGGGCAGAAAAAAAATTAGTTTAATACTGATTTAAAATTCACCCTAGAACCAAAAAATGTGACTTTTATTGCATATTTTACCAAAATTAAGATAAACATGAATGTACGATAATTGTACGATAATTTTAAGAGCAAAATCCGATAATTTTGATTTAGAAAGTTGGCAACACTGTCTGACAGGCGCCTCTCACCTCAGGAGTGCGTTCACGGGCGCACGGTTAGGGGAAGATGAGGGGAATTATCTATGGTTACCGCGCCATTCTCGACCTTATTACCAAGAGAAAAATTCGCTAAATGTCAAAAACCATAGACAATTCCCCTCATCTTGCCCTAACCGTGCGCCCGTGAACGCACTCCTGAACGGGCAGATAATTTTTAATTTTAACCAGGTTAAATTTCGATCCATTTCGATCGATCGAGCGGCTCTGAACGTACTCCTGTGATTGTAATTTTTCATGTCCTTGCAGTCCATAGCATTGTTACGTCTTTTTTGGATTTCGATTGGAGTGGAGTGGAGAACCAAATACAAACAAACAAAAGAAGTGTTGCTTGATTCGTATAAAACAGAAGAGAACTATGGAAAGCAGCAACCCGCACAACCAAGGTTACTGGTTTGTGTTGCGGGAGGACCAAGGCAACGTGATATTCAGCAGCAATAACATTGCTGCCATACAGAATTCACACAGTAAGCACACAGCCATTTTCAGAATTCAGTTTGTTGAGACGCTTCTTAGCCAATAGTACCTATGCTATTACCTACATAGGCTATATAAATTCATAAAACTTCTTATAAAAATTTCTATTGAATGATTTCATATTCATATAATTCGCACTACTTTCAGTTCCACCAAAACCAGAACAGCAACGGTATATAATCGAGGCGACCACGAGACACCTCCCGCTGCCCCCCAATCCTCCCGATCCCCCACCCTTGCAGGACCACTCACGGAGTGAAAAAGCTGCCGACAAGTATCAGAAACCTAAGGAAGAGTTCTGGGACAGACACAAGATAAAACTACTCCTTACACTTTGTCTTGAAAACAAGAATGTGGAGAAAGCTGCTCTTTGGGAGGACATAAGCAGCATAGTCGGGGCCACTCCTGAGGAATGCAACATCAAGTACACCAATTTAAGGAGAACTTATCTTAGACTACTAAAAAAAAAAAAATTGGGCAAGGATATTAAATGGATTCACTATGATATTTGTGAAGAAGTGTTTACAGATCTGAGAGCATTGCCACCTTCAGTATTGCAGCCTTGGGATGACAACAAAATTAAGAGACTACTCAATATGTATATAGAGTACCTGCCCAGGTTCCGTAACCCCAACTGCTTACAAAAAGATCTTTGGAAAGAAATTGCCGCTCAACTGGGAACCACGGGCTATAACTGCTACCACAAGTTCAAGAATCTAAGAAGAACTTATTTAAACTGGTACAATCAAAGCTGTGAAACAAGAAAAACAAAGCAATGGATGTACCATCAATACTTTGAAAGAATTTATTACAACTACAATCCTGCAACAAGAGTTTGGGACAGACACAAGGTGAAACAACTGTTAGATGCATATGCACAAATAGAAGACAAGTTTAGAAACCCAAAATTGCAAAAGAAAGAACTGTGGAAAGAAATAGCAAGGAAAGTTGGAGCTAGTCCAGAAGCTTGTGACAAAAAGTTTAGAAACTTAAAACAGACATATGTGAGATTAAAAGTAAAAGCAAGCTGTGGCCGTCCACCTACCAGGTGGAGATATTACAGAATTTTTGAAGAAATCTACAACAGCTCTGCAAGGTATTTAGAAATAAATGGATCACACAGATTAGTTTATCCATCAGAGGAAGACAATTACATTAAACATCTGCTGGATTTCTACATAGTGCACAAAGACAAGTTCAAAGATCCACTTACAAAGAATAAAAATATATGGAGGATGATTGCTCCAAAGTTAGGATTGTCTCCAGAAGAATGCGATAAAAAGTTTAGAAATCTCAAACAAACTTATGTGAGGCTGGCTTGGAAGAGAAAGCATACTGGGAAATACAGCAAATGGCCATATTTTGCGTACTTTGATCAGATCTATAACAGTGTGGAGAATGCTGACCTCTGCGGTAGGACCGATGAGGTACCTGGGGACCCGGAGCCAGGTCTGGATGAGACGCTACGAGAGCTGCATGAAAGAAGAGACTCTCATCGCAGATTCGAACTTCTCGCGCGTCTCGCTGAAGAATCTAATCAAATTCAGAGGGATAGGAACAAAATACTGCAGGCTCTACTAGATAGGTAATAAACATTTGAAATCAATTTTTATTCTTTTGTTTTACAAATACCTTTTCTCATAATAAAGAGCAAGAGCAGAGGTGGCGCCCCAATTAGTAATAAATTGATTGTATGTGAAATACAAATATTCTCATGAATATTTTCGTTTTTCGAAAATCCCAAGTAATTCTCTATTTTATAATAAAATCCATTAGTATGAAAATTATGAAATTGATAATGTGAAATAAAGAAATTTAATCTAATCTATGGTGTTTGATTTTAAATAAGTGTGAAAGGGTTTATTTAAAGGAAAATGCACAAACTTTTTAATTTTATTTTATTTCATACATAAAAATATAACAATGAATAAAACATACCAATAAACATGATTTCAAATGTACTTACTTAAACGAAATATAAACAAGTTATTCTTACTTAATGATGAATAAATTCGAAAAAAAAACTTTACAAAATATTATTTTTTTTGTTAAAAAGTGACAAAAATTAATAATAGGAATTAAAAAAAGGCTATGATTCTACAGAAATAGTTGATTTCAAAGTAGGTAACCCTGTAAATTGATTCGAAAAAAAGGTCAATATACTTAAAATTATTGATAAAAATGTGCAATTAATAAAGTTACATTTAATCCTAGCCACCTAATGTTTGGTTGATTTGTTATAATCTTCTAAACTTATAAAATCGTTTGTCCTTACTGACTGACTGACTGACTGATTCATCAACGCAGAGCCTAAACTACTAAAGCTAGAATCGTGAAATATGGAGAGCAGGTTCCTTTTATAACGAAACCTACCACTAAGAAAGGATTTTTGGATTTTCCCCCCTTAAAGGGGTAAAAAGGGGGTGTGAAGTTTGTATGAAAGTCCGTCAATTTTGAAGGTAGGATCTTCTAATTTTGTATTTAGGCTAATGATTTAAAAGTAATGAATACGTGTTTCAGCATTTTTGAATTTTTTACCCCTAAGAGGGTTAAATAGGGGATGGAAGTTTGTATAGAAATTCCGTCAATTTTGATGGCAGGATCTTCCAATTTTGTTGTTGGGCTAAAGATTAAAAAATAATGAACACGTGTTTCAGCGTTTTTGTATTTTCCACCCCTAAGGGGTTTAAATAGGGGATGGAAGTTTGTATTAAAATTCCGTCAATTTTAAAGGTAGGAACAGCGCGGGAACTCAATCCCACGGGAAAACTCTTAGCTGCGGGTGAAACCGCGGGGCGGAAAGCTAGTTATAATATAAGATAAGGCATGGTTACAGTGGATAGGTAATTGATAACACTATACAAAACATTTTTATTCACCGAAACAAACAACTATGTGGTCATAATTTTTAAAATTAATTTTTCACTTATTTCTACTTTCATGTAGGTAGGTAGCTAGTAGCTATTTCGACCAAGAACATTCATTTCTGTGAATAAAAATATGGTTAACAAATGTTGCTTATTTATATTCTACTGTATCTAAATAACTATCACTTGCTATCTTATCAAAATGCATTGTAATTGAATACTGTCCCTAGCATGAATAGAAAAAAAGTTCTCATTAGGCCATCGTCGTCTTTAGGTTACCGTTATTATTATATTTTTTTTAAAGCAGCCATTTTGTTTTTCGTTCTTGGGTTTTCATTTTTGGTGGCCGACATTTTGTTTTTCGATTTTACTAACTTCTTTCAACTGTAGGCACTCCCCCCCCCCCCCCCCCCGGCACGCGCGCGCACTCCCCTCACCTGCCTAGGGCGCGGGCATGCACTTGAGCCGGTCGAAGGCGGCGCGCTCGAGCTGCTCGCGGTGGTCGGGGTGCGCGATGTTGATGAGCTCGTGCGCGCGCTGACGCAGCGTCTTGCCGAACAGCTGCGCAATGCCCTGCTCCGTGACGACGTAGTGCACGTGCGCGCGGGTCGTCACCACGCCGGCTCCTGGGTAACAACATTACAGGTGTGAAAAAATTACCTGACAGTGGCCTCGATCCTCGCGGCACCATTCATTGATTGATAATTGAAGGATGATTGATTTTTGATTGATTGATGATTTCATTAGTGATTGATTGATCTGTCAAATCGGTCAAATCAGCCAAGTCAGATGTAACTTTTTTGTATGGAGCCTGGCATACTGTGAATGGCGACCCTAATTTTTTTTAAAATCATCGCGGCGCACGATCAAATCTAAACCATTCGATTCTACACTACGATTCTACACTCGACTTCAACGGCATCTTAAGTTTTTAACAAAATACTGAAAAGTATATGTAATAACGGTATCTCCATATTGAAATCCATTCTTCTCATATAGATATATATACGTTATGGATGGTGTCTATACGATTTTGTAAGAAAATTTTGTGCATATGCAAAAGTACACAATATTATGTATTTATTTTTACAGCAGCAGTCCAAAAACACAAAAAGTCACGTTTTCAAACACATAATTTAGTTCCCATAGTCAGTTGAGTAGATATTTAGTCACATGGCAATGGCACGTTGTAACTGAACACCGAATATTGTCTATGTAGCAATATGTCATGTCACCGCTGGATTCTAGTCCAGAATAATGAAAACATAATCAGAAATAAGATAAAGATTTCGGAATTTAGAAAAATCTATTTCAAAGTGAAAATATCTCAGTAATGTGACGCTTTAGACAAAAAATCACCAAGTGTATTTTATGTTTGTATTTAAATTTAAGTTTAGAATCGAATAGTTTAGGTCTAATCGTGCACCGAAAGATTTTTGTAAAATATAAGGGTCGCCATTCACACTATGCCAAAAAGTTACATCCCCTTAGTCAAATCTGTCAAATCTGCCAAATCAGTCAAATTTGTCAAATCTTCCAAATCTGTAAATTAAATCAGGCAAATCAGTCAAATTTGTCAAACCGGTCAAATCATTCCATCATCAGTCGAAAACAAAGATAATCTGCATAAAACATACATAAATTTTCATCACGTTATTCAATGGAAACATTGGGGAATTCCACTGGAAATTGTGGGAATGGGAACATTCCCAACGGCACATCAATATACTACACTGAAGCTGAACTGACTCACCCACTTTGAGCGTCGGTACTATCTTGGTCTCGTTCCTCTTAGTGGTGGACACGAGCGCGATGATGGGCTTCCCGCGCCCGTCCACTGACTCTGCGGCGCCGCGGATGAAGTCCACTTGTCCGCCGAACCCGCTGTACATGCGCGTGCCTGGAAACGAACACGATTATATTATAAAAAAGGTGCTTATTAAATCGGCTTCATTCTTCCTCCCGGGCACACTGTAGGAGTCAGCAAAAGGGATTCAATTCGAGGGTTACAGTGTAAGGTATTGGAATTTAGACGACAACAACTACAAGACACATTTGATGGCTGTCATGGTGTCATGGTGGGCTGTAGGGCTGCAGAGAAACTATGTGCGTGATGGGTGGGCTGCAGAGACACTATTTGCGTGTTGGGTGGGCTGCAGAGACACTATGTGCGTGTTGGGTGGGCTGCAGAGACACTATGTGCGTGTTGGGTGGGCTGCAGAGACACTATGTCCGTGTTGGGTGGGATGCAGAGACACTATGTGCGTGTTGGGTGGGTTGCAGAAACACTATGTGCGTGTTGGGTGGGTTGCAGAGACACTATGTGCGTGTTGGGTGGGCTGCAGAGACACTATGTGCGTGTTGGGTGGGCTGCAGAGACACTATGTGCGTGTTGGGTGGGCTGCAGAGACACTATGTGCGTGTTGTTCACGATAACATAAGATAACATGTTGATCTGACCAATGGAGTCGGCGCACACTTGCCCGGTGAGGTCCACCTCGATGCACGAGTTGATGGCTGTCATGGTGGGCTGCAGGGACACTATGTGCGTGTTGTTTACGTAGTCTATCTCCAACATCTCTGTAAACACATAATTGCTAATTAGAAAAAGATAAGAATTGCAATTTAAGACAAGACACAAGAAAAAAGGAGATAATACAAATAATCCATTTATATCGGGGTAAGAAACCGGACGGCGTACCAGAAACTAAGTTTCGTTATACGTTTGCTTAGATGTTTCTCACCGATGAAGGGGTTGTTGTCCACGAAGTCGTAGAGCTCGCGGTTGCCCACCAGGAAGCTGCCCACGGTGCGTGACAACAACGTCACTGATAGAGAACACTCACCGATGAAGGGGTTGTTGTCCACGAAGTCGTACAGCTCGCGGTTGCCCACCAGGAAGCTGCCCACGGTGCGTGACAACAACGTCACTGATAGAGAACACTCACCGATGAAGGGGTTGTTGTCCACGAAGTCGTACAGCTCGCGGTTGCCCACCAGGAAGCTGCCCACGGTGCGTGACAACAACGTCACTGATAGAGAACACTCACCGATGAAGGGGTTGTTGTCCACGAAGTCGTACAGCTCGCGGTTGCCCACCAGGAAGCTGCCCACGATGCGCCCGCGGTGCGTCTTCTTCCTAACAACAACGTCACTAATTATACTAGACGTCACAATTATACTGGACGTCATTAATTATACTGGACGTCACTAATTATACTAGACGTCACTAATTATACTAGACTTTTGTAATTATTTCTATTGAACTGTGTTTTTTATTTTATTATTTTGTACCTATATCTCAAAATGTGTAGTTGCTAATTTGTGGACCTACAAAACCTTATAGATTTTTTGAATGATCGTAATCGCAATTTGTATACGGCGGCCTACGACGCGGCAATTCACTAGGCATGTTCTCTTGCACCGCATATTTAGTAGGAAATAGCTCACGATGCGTCGGGACTCGGGACTCGGGACTCGGGACGGGAAACAGGCAATAGGCTTCAACAACACGAGTTGCATAAAACAGTCTGCTACTTACTTCGCGTCGTGTGGGGTTCGAGTCGAGCGCCCCGATCAACCCTACTAATAGCGTTTGTGTAACGACAATTATCAGAGACAACGGGACCAACGGCTTAACGTGCCCGCCGAAGCACGTAATCTTTTTTCTTCCAGACAATCAGGTGATTTAGTATTTGTCAGATTTGGGAATCGAACCCAGGACCTCCGGATTCCGGCTCGGAAGCCCATGGCTCAGACCACTACACTACGTTGGCGGTTACAATAGCGGTAATATAGTTACTTGTTGTTAGTGACGCATCCCCTGCGCACGAGGTCGATGACCCCGACGCTGAACATCTCCGAGTGGATGCCGAGGTCCTTGTGGTTCTTGAGCTGAGAGAGAACCGCGTCAGGGATGCTGCCGATACCTGCCACAACAACCACAACATACCGACCGAACATAATGAAAAATAAATCAAAAATTCAACCACAGACAGGATTTGAATAGTAGATCACTAATTCGCCGCTCAGGATTATCCGAGGTAGCTCAGTTGGATTAGATTAGAGCGTTGGGAAGGTATTCCAAAGACGCAGGTTCAAATTTTGTCTGCGGTTGAATTTTTGATTTGGTATTTCTCATATTTTCAGATATAAAATAGCACTGTGAGTGCAAGAACTATAAAAAAAACGAATGTTCAGTTAAGATCTCCTCGGGACCCCGTGCTCCAGTAACAATAACTGATTGCTCACCCATCTGCAGCGTGGCTCCGTCCTCCACCAGGTTGTCTCCTATCAGCTGTCCTATCTTCATCTCCTCGGGACCCCGTGCTCCAGTAACAATAACTGATTGCTCACCCATCTGCAGCGTGGCTCCGTCCTCCACCAGGTTGTCTCCTATCAGCTGGCCTATCTTCATCTCCTCGGGACCCCGTGCTCCAGTAACAATAACTGATTGCTCACCCATCTGCAGCGTGGCTCCGTCCTCCACCAGGTTGTCTCCTATCAGCTGTCCTATCTTCATCTCCTCGGGACTGGCGGCCTTGCCTACTCCGTGCTCCGGCAGCGGGCTGTGGTCCTCCACGGCGTAGTCGATGTGTGACATGTGGATGATCGCGTCCCCGAACGTGCGAGGCATGTTCGAGTTTACTTGCGCTGGAGGACAAGTTGACTCATTATAATACTATCTAACTAAATAATACGTACAACAAACTTCTTTCCCTCTTTTTCACCATGATGGATTTATTAAAAACTGCCATTTTTAGGGTTCCGTAGTCAACTAGGAACTCTTATTAGTTTCGCCATGTCAAAAAAAATTTTTGTATTGGAGGTTTCTTTAAAAGTCTGAAAAATTTCTGTTTCGAGATATTTGCATTCAAAGTTGCAGTATTTGTCACAAACTTGTTCCAGTCATATCTCCGAAACAATAAATGCAAAAAATATAAAAAAATATGGAATATAGCTCTTTAGTTGTAGTAGTTTTGAAAACTTATAACGAAAAATGTAGCAAAAATAGTTTGCGAAATATTTAGGAAAAACCGTTTCAACAAAAACCATTT
This sequence comes from Scrobipalpa atriplicella, assembly GCA_029255725.1. Lineage (NCBI taxonomy): Eukaryota > Metazoa > Arthropoda > Insecta > Lepidoptera > Gelechiidae > Scrobipalpa > Scrobipalpa atriplicella. Next base: position 8,184 of record JARACY010005615.1, on the reverse strand, counting down.
AATCTGTAAAGTAAAGGTGAAATGATACATAAATAGCTTTTGTATGAAATCAAATTTTGAAGATAATTATGTTGTTGCTAGCTGTGCCCGCGACTTCGTACGGCCGGTTTGTATGGAAAACGCAGTATCGAACATACTGAAAACGCTTCTCCGTGCGTAGGAGCGGGATCTGCTAGCCTAAGCTATGTTCGACACTGCGTGTTTTCCATACAAACTGAGGTACTTACTCAATGTTAGAATCTATTCAATGAGTCTAGGTAACAATAAAAAAATACAATTTTCTGCCCATACCCTAAGTCAGGAAGCGTGATTATTTCTATCCTACATTTGACTCCCGATAAGTAAAAAAACACTCAGTTGAATAAAAAAGTCCCTTTAAAATCGGTTAGAAAACAGACGAAATTCAATTTCCTGCCTATCCCATAAGTCAGTTGGCGTGATTATTTGTATTGCCACTTTGAATCTAGGTAACGCTCAGTCGAATAAAAAAGTTCCATCAAAATCTGTTGAAAAACAAATCAAATTCAGTTTTCTGCCTATCCCCTAAGTCAGGTGGCGTGATTATTTTTATTTTTACTTTCAGTCTAGGTAACGCTGAGTCGAATAAAAAAGTTCCATCAAAATCAGTTAAAAACAAACAAAATACATCTTGCTGCCTACCCCCTAAGTCAGATTGCGGGATTATTTCTATCCTAAGTTTAAACCTAGGTAACACATAGTCAAATAAATAAGTCCCATCAAAATCGGTCCAGTGGATTTTGCGTGATGTGGTAACATATAACATACAGACAGACAGACAGACAAAAAATTAATAAATAATGTTTTGGTTTTGGTGTCGTTAATAATGCCTATTGCAATTAATTTTTCTCAAAAATATTCAATGTACAGACACGACTCCTCTAGAGATTTATTATAAACACATGTCGCAGTGATCTAGTTGAATACGCGATTTGATTGAATGACAAGTTCGTTAATTAAGTGACTAAAGGACAACTCGTCAAGTCGTTGAATGTAACGTTCAACGTCTTGACTAATCTGAACGTCATTTAGCAAAGTCGTTGAATGGGATATAGCCGACTTCTAAGGCGCGGCACGAATCGGGGGGAAGGGGGGGGGGGGCCAGCCCCCCCCCAAAGGCGGGGGTTCCGCAAAAAAAAAAAAAGAAACCCTCATCATCCAGAAAGGTTTCCAGGCCAGTAGGTTGTTGTTAGGTTGCTAGTGACAACAACACGGAGGGAGCCGAGCGAGCGCAGCGAGCGTGCTGCGGCAGCAGCCGGCGACCCGCGACCGTCCCAAAATAAGCAAAAAAAACACGAAATTTTAATAAACGCGAGCGATTTTGGTTAGGTTAGGATAGAATCACCTGACTGATTTTACGTCCACCCTGTTGAAAGGGCTATGTTACAATCAGCTAACTAGTTGGATTCCTAGTGATAGCCTAGTGATTCAATTGAATGTAGCCATTCAATGAACGAGCTAGTCATTCAATCAAATAGCAGATTTTACCAGATCACTGCAACATATAGATAAGTGAACAGTGGTACTCTCGGCGTACGCGACATCGCATCGCCGACAAGCTGCAAGAGAGTAGGCTGCGATGGGCGGTGTATGGACACGTGAAGAGAACACCTCCAGCGTACATCGGAAACACAGTGGCCAATTTAAACATCCAGGAGGCCCGACGCAGGGGAAGACCGAAGACCAGGTGGTTAGATGTGGTCCGAAAAGACCTTAGTTCCTGTGGAATTCCTGACTCGTCAAATAGAGCGAAGTGGAAAGAGAAAACGAAGAAGGCAGACCCCACCATCAGATGGGAATAATAATTGCCAAGGAGAGAGAGAGAGAGATAGGTAAGTAAACATATAAGGCTATGGAACCCTACATATGGGCGTGTCCGACACGCTCTTGGCCAATTTTAAATGTTTTCTTTTAAGTGAGCCATGGTCTGAATAAAAAATTAAAAGATTCTTACTTTTTTCAGACTAATGAGCTAATGATTAAAAAATAATGAATTTGTTTATCAGTGACTTTGATAATTCCACTTTCAAGGGCTGAATAGGGGGATGATTTTTTTTATGGAAGTAGGTGGTTTTTATCTACTTTTAAGCTAGATAGAACCTTCTAATTTTGTATTTAGTAAGGCTAATGATAAAAAAATGGACATTTATTTAAGCATTTTTGATAAATCCATCCTCAAAATAGTGAAAAGGAGGATGGAAGTTTGTTTAGTGCGGCTTTCCTATTAATAAAATTATCTCACCAATAATGATCTTGGAGTTGACGAGTGCTGAGCGCACGCAGTCGACGGACGTGCCCAGACTGCAGTAGCCGTGGTGGTCCGGCGGAGACACCTGCACATTAACAAGATCAATACGATGAAGGAGTCCTGTTATCCCTCATTAGGGAGATAGGGCTCGAAGAATTCACTTCCACTGCTCTCGATCTTGCGCGGTAACTACATGCACACAGATTAAGGCGATACTACATGTAGAAGGGTATTTAATACATACATAATATCACGCCTGTATCCCTAATGGGGTAGGCAGAGCGACAACGATCCAAACAAAGGTCGTTCCGCCACGTCTGACAAGTTTTTGAGGGTTGTGTAAGATAGATCTGTATATTGCTGTAGTGACAGGTTGTCAGCCCATCGCCTAAATTACAATATACTGAAACCCTCGAGTCACTTAGCTGGTTTTTACAGCATGCACGGGAGGAGATGCAGCTGGCACATTCTATGTTTTTCTATTTATTTATCACGCTGCACTCGCTCGGCTCGTGCGTAGGTTAGGCTGTACCTGACGAACCAATTTTTTTCCCTATATTTTCGTCCATATCTATGTGTGTTGGCTCTGGCACATCGCCAGCCGCTGCCGCGGCACGCTCGCTCGGCTCGTGCGCTGTGGTTACTAGTAACCTAACCTGGCGTCAAGCAAAACTTGAAGTATGTGCCTAACAACAAAAATTGTGCTTAGAAAATTATTTTGGGAATGCCGTTGTAATATTGGATAATTAAGACAAGTGTGCAAAACAGTATTTTCGTTTTACGGTGAATTATTTTGTTTTAAAATGCGTACCTATATCTATGGTTTGAGCTAGATTTTTGTTGTAAATTAGATTAAAAAGTCATCAGATTTTGATCAACTTTTAACATTTTTTAGTAGAACATGTTTAGGTAATCAAGAAGTTAATTTGTAGTACAGTCATTTATTTGATAAGCAGTAGGTTATTAAATTTTAAATAGAGGTGTAATTTAAAATTCCCCCATGTAAAGTAAGTAACTCCAAGATATTCAAACATCGTACGTAACGCCATTGAAATATCGTTTAAATTACACGTCACGGCCACGCCAAAAATTAGCGAAATAAATGCCAATTTAAAAATATAAGCACAAAATTAAAAAAAAAAACGGTCAAGTGCGAGTCGGACTCGCTTACCGAGGCTTCCGTACCAACTTGGGGATATTTAAAGCGAATATAGAATATAGAACCTCCGAGGACCGGGCGATAGGGGACACACACACAAATAAGATCCCGTTTATTGGTTTTATGCTGAAATCTCGAAAACGGTGCGTCGTGCGAAGTTTTGTTGTACTACATAATGAAACCTGATAAAATTACCTACAACTTTGGCTTTTACACTTTTTGTCTATCTCCAATCGTTGCCTAGATATGAGCTACAAAAAATTTATGTAAATAATTATTATCTGTGAAATAATAAATGTAAATTAATTGATAAATACGCAATGGGCATGAGGTTTTTTTTATATTTCGGTATGTATACTGAAATCATATAAAAAAAGAAAAAAAAAAATGAAGCAATAATGTCAGAAAAAGTAAGAGTAGTTTTCGAAGCTCATAGCTAGGAAAATATTGGAGATAAATTTAAAGAGTGAAGGCCAAAATTGAAGGAAATTTCACTAGGTTTCATTATGTAGTACAACAAAACTTTGTACGACGCATCGTTTTCGAGATGTAAGCATAAAACCAATAAACGGGATCTTCTTCCCCCCCAAAGCTCCGAAGTCAAAAATCCTGCTTCCTGCTTTTCCGTCCAGTCTATGGGGTATGTATGAGCATTCATTTAAACTGTAAGCCATATGTGTCGTATTTAATAAATGAATTGAATTGAATTTACCAATCTATAGTTGTTTCTCTTGATAAACTTAGTATTATTACGATAAAAGTCAGAGAGTTATCACTTGCTACGACTTTCGAGATGATCGCCTGATAAGATAAGACATTATGTATGTTTATTTAACATCAGTAATATAAGCCTGTGTTTTGTGAGGTATGAAACGCTACACCACGGATGAGGGTTAACGTGCGCTCTGGAGCACGGAGGGTTACCTGGATGACGGTGACGGCGATGTCTGGCTGGATGAACTTGCGATGGAACAATTTGGGGATGTCCTGCAGGAAGATGGGTATCGCGTCGGACCTGCCCTCCGCCACGGCCTAGGACGAGGATTAACGTGCGCTCTGGAGCACGGAGGGTTACCTGGATGACGGCGATGTCTGGCTGGATGATCTTGCGATGGAACAATTTGGGGATGTCCTGCAGGAAGATGGGGATCGCGTCGGACCTGCCCTCCGCCACGGCCTTGCGCACGTTCGCCGCCATGAACAACGAACAAGATCTGAAAGACGTGTCAAGAAGAATGTTAGAGAACAGAAGCGGCAGAGGAAGAGGTCGATTGAGAAAAAATGTAAAAGAGATATTTTTTCTTAAAAAAATTAAATAAATTCATCTTACATTTAACATTATGGCCTCGACGTTCACAATGTTGATGATGATGATGACGCGTTCGTGAGCTTCAGCATCACGACACAAGCTATATTAATTGACAAAAAATTAAAACAAAGGAAACAGAAAAACGCGGGCAGGGCTTGAACCTACGGAGATCTATATAGATGGAGTGATGTTATCCTGAGCCGGCACCAAACCAGTAGATTACTTAATAGGCTGGCTTCTCGTAACTGCCTCCGTGGTCTAGTGGTCTGAGCCATGGGCTCCCGATCCGGTCCTGGGTTCGATTCCCAGGGCGGGACCACAAAGTTGATATTTTTCAATTTATCACATTCTGTGCTTTTTCCCAGTTTGGTTAGGACAATGCAGGCTGAATACCAGATTGTCTGAGGGCACGTTACGCCGTCGTTCCCGGTCGCTGTCTTTGATAAGTATTCGCTACACAAACCACGCCAGAAACTTACTAGTTGTGCTATTAGGCGGTTTAAAAACTCTGACAAGGGTTCAACGGGCGATCGACTCGAAACCCACACGACAAGAGAAAGTAAGCTCGCTAGTGAAGTGACTTTATCTATTATCTCTGGTCTAGGTCTCGGTCAATACAAACACTTGAGGTTTCAAAGTGTCTAGAGCCAAGAGCAAAGCCTTCACAAAAAAAGGTTGCTTGCTGTAACTTATCTGTATAGTTGCATGTTTTTCGATAATTTTATATGGCCACTTTTATAACTCTATTTTTGGCAAATTGATATCTTTCCAACTAGTAAACTTCATTACCTGAATATATCTTTGCACTCTGGCGCGACGTAAGGCGCATCTTTCTCCGTGTGCATGTGGACAACTTTGATATCCTTCATGGAGGCAGCCTTGCCGACTTCTGTCATCGCGTTGAGCAGCGGAACAGGCGTCGCGGCCGCGCCTTGCGAAAACACCGTCTGACCTGGAAGACAATCGGTACAGTTGAAGATACGAACGGGTACACACGTAACGGCAACGTTGAACGTTAAGTCGTCGTCATGTGGATAGCCTCCTTGCGCATCATAAAAATCCACGTGACGTCGTGACGTCCAACGTAACTGACTACGTACTGATCTGGTTCGAACCTTGGGATAAAAATAAAACAGCAAAATTACAGGGGTAACCGAGTTGCGTAAGGGCAGGGCGGAGGAGCGGCCAGCTTAGGGCGGCCAGGGCCACACATAAAGACGTGACGACGTCGTGACGTCCAACGTTACGTCAACAAAAACTCACGTCACGACGTCGTGACGGGGCACGATGCGTCTTGTTGCCCGGATTACCGTAGCGTAGTTATTCTCGAAAACTTTACTGCAATGCAACGTGCCCCGTCACGATGCCATGACGTGAGTTTTTATGCTTTGCGTAACGTTAGTAAACAAACACCGACGACGTCGTCGTAACGTGTTTATATGTGGTCTCTCTATTTAGGTCCGTATGCTAGCATTACCTACTACAGCAGATAGGAATAGGGCAAGTGTTAGAGAAGGTAAGTTATTAGTTCCTCTAAAGCATGGTTTTTGTTTTTTACTTGGAATGGGTTAGCTCTTGACTCTAGACACAAAGGTCAGTGATGGATGACCGTGACAGAGTCGACGATGGAGCGAGCTAACCCAGAAGACGCCTGTTAAGGCACTGGTAGTCTCACGAACCGACGGAACACAGCAAGCTGTTTGGCGCCGGACTCCGGTGAGAGGGTGGTAGCGAGCAAGGCGGCCCCTAGCGGAGCCTACCACCGCTTTGTTGGGATCATTCAGCCGGACTTATTCACAGGCAAGCCTGTGTTGCCGTTTCCCGGGGTGAACCACTAGGTTTTTTTCTATTGACAAATTTTTAATAGACGACTCATTCAGCCTTGTTCATGCATACGAAATAGGTTAAAAAAGCTAACATTTACATAGGTTAAGTTCGTACATGATACAGTTGTTTTTTCCATGTACTTATTTAGACAAATATGGAAATTACATGAATTGTTTAATGTTTACGTAACTAATTACTAATTCCATACAAAATACCTATGGAAATTACATGAATTGTTTAATGTTTACGTAACAATTACATAAATATTAAACAATTCATGTAATTTCCATAGTAATTTTGTCTAAATAAGTACATGGAAAGAACTACTGTATCATGTATGAACTTAACCTATGTTAAGCTAAAATGCTCTAAAGCAGTAAAACTAAAATTGGCGATAATTAGTTTGCAAATAATTCATTAGCTTTAGCTTGCTTGTCCTTGTCACTTTTATTAGATTAATATAAAGCAAAGAAATATTAATGAATGGTTAGTCTTTCAAAACAATCCCAGCTAAGTGAGTTTTAAATGACATAAAATAGTTATGTTAAAATGTATATTAGCCGAAATTGACTACTATTAGTATTAGTATTACTGATTAATTACGTCCGATTTTGTAGTAAGTTCGCGCTCCGACTAGATTCCGCCCTACCTAAGAACATAGCTTAGCTCCGTACGTGCGGCAACTTTTTGAGTACCTAAATACGAGTGGTATGGCATGTGTTTGTGTGCGTGCGAAGTGCGAATCTCCATACAAATCCGGCTCGGTCGGGTACGCTAGCGCTAGCGTAGTATAGCGCTCAGAACAATAACTAAAGCAATAGAAGGAAAGCTAAAATAAGAATTCAGAAAGATCATTTGTACTGTTCTAGCATACGACTAAAAAGACGCGTGAGAAAAGGAAACACTTTGAGCTCTTTGTTTCTACTTCACCCGTTTGGTCACAAGTTGAAAATCATTTGGTTATATTGGTTCTAATTTACCCGACAAAATTCAAAATACATTTATTCAAAGACAGACGTTTCTTTTACTGAACTATTTGACATAGTCGCGTGTGCGTTGTTTACGAGTGTCTAGTGATGGGAATAAAAGTACCGATACTTTTTAATCGACAGATTTCCTGCAGACAATGATTTACACAATTATTTTGATTAGACAATTTACAAAATATTATTTTTACAAGGACTGTTCCATTTTTCAAAAATCTGTAATTGTAATTCTTAATATTTTAGAAATACTGGATAGTCTGTTCAGTGTGTCCAGAGGGATTGATCACGCGAGCAGTTGTAAGTGTGTGAAAGGAAGCGATAAGTAAGTATACCTACAGTCTTTTTTTATAATTTTTAAGGCCGTCACAAGTTTTTTACGTTAGTGATAGATTTACCTTTACAATATGCCGCCGCCGTACGATACTTACTTTGTAATATATCGATACTATTATCGAAGTCGTTACATCACTAGCAAAAAAGAAACTTGTGACAACCTTATAAATTGCGAAACAAAAGAGTGTATACTGATCTCTTTCTTACACATTTACAACTGCATAAGTAAAAATAGTACGACCTAATGTATTTTGTTCTTATTTTAGCTTTCCTTCTATAGCTTTAGTTATTGTTCTGGGGTATA
>JARACY010005614.1:0-21082 GCA_029255725.1 Scrobipalpa atriplicella | reverse complement strand
GCCTTATGGTAAAAGTCATATTTATCCTGTCATCCAAAACTGCACCAGCGCAGTAGACACGTGGGAAAAACTAAAGGAAACCTATGCTAACAGTGGCCTTCTACGACGCTTGAACCTACTCAAGAAACTCTTTAATTCAAAGTTGGTAAGAAGCAGCTCTATGGAGGACTACGTCAACAGCATTCGCTCTGTACAGCAACAACTCACTGACATTCAACATGCAGTCGACGACGAATTTGTTGGGTTGTGATGCTAGCGGGTTTAACTGAAGATACAACCCTCTGGTCATGGCTTTTGAGCACTCCGGATCCAAGATTACAGCTGATACTGTCGCCTCACTACTGATGAAGGAGAAGCATCGCGAAAAACCCTCAACGAGCAGCGACAATACAGCACTATCTACAGGTTGTGACGGATCGAAGCGCAATACCAAGTTCTGCGCATACTGCAAGAAACCAGGCCATCTTATATATGAATGCAAGAAGAGGAAGTACAAGAATTCCAAGAAAAATCATAACTGCTAGGATGTAGTCTTTTTAGAAGGACAATATACGTACCGTAGAATTCCAAACCATCAATGAAGATCACAGTCCTTCTGCCACAAAATGATACAGTAGAAATTCAATTTCCAGTTTATTCCTCTGATATAATCCCAGGACAATCTTCGTCGACGTCACAGCGTAGTAGTACAGAAATACCCGTCAGTGAAACTGAAAATGTGCCTGCGCCTGTTGAAATTGAAAATGAAGAAGTCTCTGCAGACACTGAAGAGGCAGCTACAGACCTTCAATCAGGCAGCACCACGAATGCTACCGCTGAAGACCCTGTCATTGTCGAACGAAGGTACCCTTTAAGAGAAAGACGTCCACCGGTGAGATTTCAGGAAAATCTCTTTCTTACATCAGATTTGGAACCAGAAACGTACAAAGAAGTAACTGATCACCCGCACAAGGATAAATGGCTTGAAGCCATGAAGGCTGAATATAGATTCATTGATGAAGCACGGGCACATGACCCTAGTGACAGACCTAACGACAGGAAAACCACCAAATGTAAATGGGTATTCAAAATCAAAAAGGACACATCTGGTCAAGTGACCAAGTACAAGGCTAGACTAGTGGCCAAAGGATTTACCCAAGTCGCAGGAGTCGACTATGGTGAAACTTTTTCCCCAGTCGCTAGACTATCTTCAGTACGTCTCTTACTCGCATTCGCTGTTCAAAATGGTTTGACTGTCGTTAGGTCTGTCAACTAGGGTCCAGGTGCCGTGCTTCATCAATGAATTATATTCAGCCTTCATGGCTTCAAGCCATTTATCCTTGAGCGGGTGATCAGTTACTTCTTTGTACGTTTCTGTTCCAAATCTGATGTAAGAAAGAGATTTTCCTGAAATCTCACCGGTGGACGTCTTTCTCTTAAAGGGTACCTTCGTTCGACAATGACAGGGTCTTCAGCGGTAGCATTCGTGGTGCTGCCTGATTGAAGGTCTGTAGCTGCCTCTTCAGTGTCTGCAGAGACTTCTTCATTTTCAATTTCAACAGGCGCAGGCACATTTTCAGTTTCACTGACGGGTATTTCTGTACTACTACGCTGTGACGTCGACGAAGATTGTCCTGGGATTATATCAGAAGGAACTGGAAATTGAATTTCTACTGTATCATTTGTGGCAGAAGGACTGTGATCTTCATTGATGGTTTGGAATTCTACGGTACGTATATTGTCTTCTAAAAAGACTACATCCTAGCAGTTATGATTTTTCTTGGAATTCTTGTACTTCCTCTTCTTGCATTCATATATAAGATGGCCTGGTTTCTTGCAGTATGCGCAGAACTTGGTATTGCGCTTCGATCCGTCACAACCTGTAGATAGTGCTGTATTGTCGCTGCTCGTTGAGGGTTTTTCGCGATGCTTCTCCTTCATCAGTAGTGAGGCGACAGTATCAGCTGTAATCTTGGATCCGGAGTGCTCAAAAGCCATGACCAGAGGGTTGTATTCTTCAGTTAAACCCGCTAGCATCACAACTCCAACAAATTCGTCGTCGACTGCATGTTGAATGTCAGTGAGTTGTTGCTGTACAGAGCGAATGCTGTTGACGTAGTCCTCCATAGAGCTGCTTCTTACCAACTTTGAATTAAAGAGTTTCTTGAGTAGGTTCAAGCGTCGTAGAAGGCCACTGTTAGCATAGGTTTCCTTTAGTTTTTTCCCACGTGTCTACTGCGCTGGTGCAGTTTTGGATGACAGGATAAATATGACTTTTTACCATAAGGCATATTTTGGCTCTAGTCTTGGAGTCTAATCTCTTGAAATCAGTTACGTTCAAGGTAGATCTCATGTCTACTGGTGAATCCACAAAGTTCCACAAGTCTAGATCCGTCAGAAGCATTTTCATGCCAAAAGACCAGCTCCCATAATTAGATGAACCGTCTAATTTTTCGATAGATGGGGCGGTAGAAGAAGTAGCTTGAATTGGGTACCTTAGAGCTGTTGATGGTGTTCCACCAGTTTGCTGCTGAATGTCTCCGCTTTGAGCCATTATGTGAATATTTTTCTTGATTCACAGACGCAATGAAGGTCCCGTAAAATATACGTTTATAATAGCTTTCCCATAACCTATAGTTACTACAAGGAGTAAAATAAGCAGAATAAAATAAACCACGCAGTGTGTTAGTAAAAAACGTATTTTTATCAAGATAATTTGGCATAGAACATCAAACAGAATATACAAAAAAAGTCATATAAAAAGGCGCCAGGGTGTTTCTTATTGGACAGAAACCAAGAGTTTCAACAGTAATTACGGATTAATGTCGAATGGCGGGGTGGATAATAACTCCTACAAACACCCCAGATTCCGGATAAACCGTCGTTAGACAGGGGTGCGACTGAACAGCAGTGGCACTGAATGGTAGGTATATAACCAGGTGCCAATATTAATGATGCGTGATAGATAAATGCTTTTCCGTTTCAATCATATGGTAGAATTTCGAATCGCGTAATTCTACTGATATTTTCTAATAACAAAGAAATTTATCTGTGTAAGTAGAAGCAGTAAATAAAAGACAGTTAATTTGGTAAGCTCTTCAATTTTAGGAGGTTCGCATAAGTTGTATCTTGGTAGATTCAGATCGGCGACCGCCAAGTTATATCATAGATCATAGTTTGATAAGTCATTGAAAAGTAATATAATATAGTTCGTAGCAGGTTCGTAGTCTATAATTATGCCTACGCCAGCTACGCCCGTAGATCCCTTCGTAGCACTCATAAAACAAATTGTCCTACGATGAAAAAACAACTCATGTTCTATATTGCATCGTGCAGAGCTAACATTAAAATGCAAAGGGATTTGCATGTTTTATACACGGACCTGACCGAAATTCCATTCGGATTAGCGAAGTCACCGGCAACAGGCGATTCGATTAAAACACAATGAAAATAAACTCCGGCGCGGTCGCTACAAATCTTCACCTAGTTTATTTGCTGACGATAAGGGCTGATTCACACTTAACGTAGTTGATTAGTTTACTAATGCATGGATTTTCTATGTTTTTTTTCACTCCTAGTCGTGTCCACTCATCGTCATAAGTAAAGAGACAACTGACTGGTCTTATAATTAACCGCTTAGAGTTTTCAAACCGCCTAGTAACACTCGTGTTTCACCTAAGTACTAATCCTTATCCTAGAACAACATGTATATCTTAATCTTATTGCAGATACGTCTGTTACCACGCGATACAAGTACCATAAATTGTGCCGGGACTAATCTCGCGTGCTCGGATCGCGACACAAATTGTAACCAGAAATATGTTCCCGGGATGGTATCAGAGAATGTTTCCGGGATAATATCAGCAGGGAAAGTAATATACGAGACGTAGAAATAGCATTCTCAGATAATTATCATGTCTTTAATGGTGGAACAATATGCAACGTTCCAATATAGATACTACGGTACAGTGCGACCGAAATATCTTTCCAGCTGTTACGTTGCGACTATTAGGTAGGTGTCTTTGTTTGAATTGCTGTCAGTGTAACCTAGCCAGAGTTTAGTTCCTAATATCGCCACCTGAACAGATAAGTCTTGAATCAACTGAGGAAAAAACTAGTATCAAATAATTCCTAACATCAAAAGGAAATAGTCGTAACAGGCATATTGGCGAGGGGTAGGCAATAAACACGGACCAGGCGATAGGACGGCCCCGTCGCAACGGAATTATCCCCCGAGACGCCGATCAATTACTGGGTGACTGGATTAGGGCACACTCACACTTGTTACCCTGACCGCAAATTAAAAAAGGCTTATTCTTAGTCGAAACTTTGTTTCCATGCATGCTGATGGAAAACATAGAATATGCTAGCTGCTACTCCTCCCGGGCATACTGTAGTGTAGAAATCAGCTAAGGGATTCGAGGGTTTCAGTGTACCGTAATTTAGACGATACTGACGAACTGTCACGTAGCAATACACAAATCTATATAAAATAACTGAATAACAATGCATGATTGTATGCATTTCTAAAATATGAGAAACAACAAGTCAAAAATTTAACTGCAGACAGGATTTGAATATGCAACCTTGGAATATCATCCCAATGCTCTAGTCAATTGAGCTACTGCGGGAAATACTCTAAGCGGTTAATTATAAGACCAGTCAGTTGTCTCTTTACTTATGACGATGAGTGGACACGACTAGGAGTGAAAAAAAACATAGAAAATCCATGCATTAGTAAACTAATCAACTACGTTAAGTGTGAATCAGCCCTTATCGTCAGCAAATAAACTAGGTGAAGATTTGTAGCGACCGCGCCGGAGTTTATTTTCATTGTGTTTTAATCGAATCGCCTGTTGCCGGTGACTTCGCTAATCCGAATGGAATTTCGGTCAGGTCCGTGTAAAAACATGCAAATCCCTTTGCATTTTAATGTTAGCTCTGCACGATGCAATATAGAACATGAGTTGTTTTTTCATCGTAGACAATTTGTTTTATGAGTGCTACGAAGGGTCTACGGGCGTAGCTGGCGTAGGCATAATTATAGACTACGAACCTGCTACGAACTATATTATATTACTTTTCAATGACTTATCAAACTATGATCTATGATATAACTTGGCGGTCGCCGATCTGAATCTACCAAGATACAACTTATGCGAACCTCCTAAATTGAAGAGCTTACCAAATTAACAGTCTTTTATTTACTGCTTCTACTTACACAGATAAATTTCTTTGTTAATAGAAAATATCAGTAGAATTACGCGATTCGAAATTCTACCATATGAATTGAAACGGAAAAGCATTTATCTATCACGCATCATTAATATTGGCACCTGGTTATATACCTACCATTCAGTGCCACTGCTGTTCAGTCGCACCCCTGTCTAACCGGTTTTATCCGGAATCTGGGGTGTTTGTAGGAGTTATTATCCACCCCGCCATTCGACATTAATCCGTAATTACTGTTGAAACTCTTTGGTTTCTGTCCAATAAGAAACACCCTGGCCGCCTTTTTATATGTCTTTTTTTGTATATTCTGTTTGATGTTCTATGCCAAATTATCTTGATAAAAATACGTTTTTACTAACACACTGCGTGGTTTATTTTATTCTGCTTATTTTACTCCTTGTAGTAACTATAGGTTATGGGAAAGCTATTATAAACGTATATTTTACGGGACCTTCATTGCGTCTGTGAATCAAGAAAAATATTCACATAATGGCTCAAAGCGGAGACATTCAGCAGCAAACTGGTGGAACACCATCAACAGCTCTAAGGTACCCAATTCAAGCTACTTCTTCTACCGCCCCATCTATCGAAAAATTAGACGGTTCATCTAATTATGGGAGCTGGTCTTTTGGCATGAAAATGCTTCTGACGGATCTAGACTTGTGGAACTTTGTGGATTCACCAGTAGACATGAGATCTACCTTGAACGTAACTGATTTCAAGAGATTAGACTCCAAGACTAGAGCCAAAATATGCCTTATGGTAAAAAGTCATATTTATCCTGTCATCCAAAACTGCACCAGCGCAGTAGACACGTGGGAAAAACTAAAGGAAACCTATGCTAACAGTGGCCTTCTACGACGCTTGAACCTACTCAAGAAACTCTTTAATTCAAAGTTGGTAAGAAGCAGCTCTATGGAGGACTACGTCAACAGCATTCGCTCTGTACAGCAACAACTCACTGACATTCAACATGCAGTCGACGACGAATTTGTTGGAGTTGTGATGCTAGCGGGTTTAACTGAAGAATACAACCCTCTGGTCATGGCTTTTGAGCACTCCGGATCCAAGATTACAGCTGATACTGTCGCCTCACTACTGATGAAGGAGAAGCATCGCGAAAAACCCTCAACGAGCAGCGACAATACAGCACTATCTACAGGTTGTGACGGATCGAAGCGCAATACCAAGTTCTGCGCATACTGCAAGAAACCAGGCCATCTTATATATGAATGCAAGAAGAGGAAGTACAAGAATTCCAAGAAAAATCATAACTGCTAGGGATGTAGTCTTTTTAGAAGACAATATACGTACCGTAGAATTCCAAACCATCAATGAAGATCACAGTCCTTCTGCCACAAATGATACAGTAGAAATTCAATTTCCAGTTCCTTCTGATATAATCCCAGGACAATCTTCGTCGACGTCACAGCGTAGTAGTACAGAAATACCCGTCAGTGAAACTGAAAATGTGCCTGCGCCTGTTGAAATTGAAAATGAAGAAGTCTCTGCAGACACTGAAGAGCAGCTACAGACCTTCAATCAGGCAGCACCACGAATGCTACCGCTGAAGACCCTGTCATTGTCGAACGAAGGTACCCTTTAAGAGAAAGACCGTCCACCGGTGAGATTTCAGGAAAATCTCTTTCTTACATCAGATTTGGAACCAGAAACGTACAAAGAAGTAACTGATCACCCGCTCAAGGATAAATGGCTTGAAGCCATGAAGGCTGAATATAATTCATTGATGAAGCACGGCACCTGGACCCTAGTTGACAGACCTAACGACAGTCAAACCATTTTGAACAGCGAATGCGAGTAAGAGACGTACTGAAGATAGTCTAGCGACTGGGAAAAAGTTTCACCATAGTCGACTCCTGCGACTTGGGTAAATCCTTTGGCCACTAGTCTAGCCTTGTACTGGTCACTTGACCAGATGTGTCCTTTTTGATTTTGAATACCCATTTACATTTGGTGGTTTTCCTGTCGTTAGGTCTGTCAACTAGGGTCCAGGTGCCGTGCTTCATCAATGAATTATATTCAGCCTTCATGGCTTCAAGCCATTTATCCTTGAGCGGGTGATCAGTTACTTCTTTGTACGTTTCTGGTTCCAAATCTGATGTAAGAAAGAGATTTTCCTGAAATCTCACCGGTGGACGTCTTTCTCTTAAAGGGTACCTTCGTTCGACAATGACAGGGTCTTCAGCGGTAGCATTCGTGGTGCTGCCTGATTGAAGGTCTGTAGCTGCCTCTTCAGTGTCTGCAGAGACTTCTTCATTTTCAATTTCAACAGGCGCAGGCACATTTTCAGTTTCACTGACGGGTATTTCTGTACTACTACGCTGTGACGTCGACGAAGATTGTCCTGGGATTATATCAGAAGGAACTGGAAATTGAATTTCTACTGTATCATTTGTGGCAGAAGGACTGTGATCTTCATTGATGGTTTGGAATTCTACGGTACGTATATTGTCTTCTAAAAAGACTACATCCCTAGCAGTTATGATTTTTCTTGGAATTCTTGTACTTCCTCTTCTTGCATTCATATATAAGATGGCCTGGTTTCTTGCAGTATGCGCAGAACTTGGTATTGCGCTTCGATCCGTCACAACCTGTAGATAGTGCTGTATTGTCGCTGCTCGTTGAGGGTTTTTCGCGATGCTTCTCCTTCATCAGTAGTGAGGCGACAGTATCAGCTGTAATCTTGGATCCGGAGTGCTCAAAAGCCATGACCAGAGGGTTGTATTCTTCAGTTAAACCCGCTAGCATCACAACTCCAACAAATTCGTCGTCGACTGCATGTTGAATGTCAGTGAGTTGTTGCTGTACAGAGCGAATGCTGTTGACGTAGTCCTCCATAGAGCTGCTTCTTACCAACTTTGAATTAAAGAGTTTCTTGAGTAGGTTCAAGCGTCGTAGAAGGCCACTGTTAGCATAGGTTTCCTTTAGTTTTTCCCACGTGTCTACTGCGCTGGTGCAGTTTTGGATGACAGGATAAATATGACTTTTTACCATAAGGCATATTTTGGCTCTAGTCTTGGAGTCTAATCTCTTGAAATCAGTTACGTTCAAGGTAGATCTCATGTCTACTGGTGAATCCACAAAGTTCCACAAGTCTAGATCCGTCAGAAGCATTTTCATGCCAAAAGACCAGCTCCCATAATTAGATGAACCGTCTAATTTTTCGATAGATGGGGCGGTAGAAGAAGTAGCTTGAATTGGGTACCTTAGAGCTGTTGATGGTGTTCCACCAGTTTGCTGCTGAATGTCTCCGCTTTGAGCCATTATGTGAATATTTTTCTTGATTCACAGACGCAATGAAGGTCCCGTAAAATATACGTTTATAATAGCTTTCCCATAACCTATAGTTACTACAAGGAGTAAAATAAGCAGAATAAAATAAACCACGCAGTGTGTTAGTAAAAACGTATTTTTATCAAGATAATTTGGCATAGAACATCAAACAGAATATACAAAAAAAGACATATAAAAAGGCGGCCAGGGTGTTTCTTATTGGACAGAAACCAAAGAGTTTCAACAGTAATTACGGATTAATGTCGAATGGCGGGGTGGATAATAACTCCTACAAACACCCCAGATTCCGGATAAAACCGGTTAGACAGGGGTGCGACTGAACAGCAGTGGCACTGAATGGTAGGTATATAACCAGGTGCCAATATTAATGATGCGTGATAGATAAATGCTTTTCCGTTTCAATTCATATGGTAGAATTTCGAATCGCGTAATTCTACTGATATTTTCTATTAACAAAGAAATTTATCTGTGTAAGTAGAAGCAGTAAATAAAAGACTGTTAATTTGGTAAGCTCTTCAATTTTAGGAGGTTCGCATAAGTTGTATCTTGGTAGATTCAGATCGGCGACCGCCAAGTTATATCATAGATCATAGTTTGATAAGTCATTGAAAAGTAATATAATATAGTTCGTAGCAGGTTCGTAGTCTATAATTATGCCTACGCCAGCTACGCCCGTAGACCCTTCGTAGCACTCATAAAACAAATTGTCTACGATGAAAAAACAACTCATGTTCTATATTGCATCGTGCAGAGCTAACATTAAAATGCAAAGGGATTTGCATGTTTTTACACGGACCTGACCGAAATTCCATTCGGATTAGCGAAGTCACCGGCAACAGGCGATTCGATTAAAACACAATGAAAATAAACTCCGGCGCGGTCGCTACAAATCTTCACCTAGTTTATTTGCTGACGATAAGGGCTGATTCACACTTAACGTAGTTGATTAGTTTACTAATGCATGGATTTTCTATGTTTTTTTTCACTCCTAGTCGTGTCCACTCATCGTCATAAGTAAAGAGACAACTGACTGGTCTTATAATTAACCGCTTAGAGTATTTCCCGCAGTAGCTCAATTGACTAGAGCATTGGGATGATATTCCAAGGTTGCATATTCAAATCCTGTCTGCAGTTAAATTTTTGACTTGTTGTTTCTCATATTTTAGAAATGCATACAATCATGCATTGTTATTCAGTTATTTTATATAGATTTGTGTATTGCTACGTGACAGTTCGTCAGTATCGTCTAAATTACGGTACACTGAAACCCTCGAATCCCTTAGCTGATTTCTACACTACAGTATGCCCGGGAGGAGTAGCAGCTAGCATATTCTATGTTTTCCATCAGCATGCATGGAAACAAAGTTTCGACTAAGAATAAGCCTTTTTTTAATTTGCGGTCAGGGTAACAAGTGTGAGTGTGCCCTAATCCAGTCACCCAGTAATTGATCGGCGTCTCGGGGGATAATTCCGTTGCGACGGGGCCCGTCCTATCGCCTGTCCGTGTTTTATTGCCTACCCCTCGCCAATATGCCTGTTACGACTATTTCCTTTTGATGTTAGGAATTATTTGATACTAGTTTTTTCCTCAGTTGATTCAAGACTTATCTGTTCAGGTGGCGATATTAGGAACTAAACTCTGGCTAGGTTACACTGACAGCAATTCAAACAAAGACACCTACCTAATAGTCGCAACGTAACAGCTGGAAAGATATTTCGGTCGCACTGTACCGTAGTATCTATATTGGAACGTTGCATATTGTTCCACCATTAAAGACATGATAATTATCTGAGAATGCTATTTCTACGTCTCGTATATTACTTTCCCTGCTGATATTATCCCGGAAACATTCTCTGATACCATCCCGGGAACATATTCTGGTTACAATTTGTGTCGCGATCCGAGCACGCGAGATTAGTCCCGGCACAATTTATGGTACTTGTATCGCGTGGTAACAGACGTATCTGCAATAAAGATTAAGATATACATGTTGTTCTAGGATAAGGATTAGTACTTAGGTGAAACACGAGTGTTACTAGGCGGTTTGAAAACTCTGACAGAAGGGTTTATCGGGTCGTTGTTCGACTCGGAAATCCACTCGCTAAGAAGAAGAAGAATTGGACTTAAAACAATAAATAGGATAGGGATTCATGAAATCATCCATTTTTTTAATACAATTTACGTCTAATATAGGCTGCCATAATTTTACGAAAAACGGATTTTTTGTCGGAATAACGATTTTAAGTCCATGCATGTATATCTTAAGGATCACATCTAATACATCAAACGCGACATAAGTAATGTGTGTAAAAGAAATAAATTATTATTACTTCTTTCTTTATACTTACCAAGGTATTTCATATTGACAAAGTCATTCGTTCCCTTCTGAAAAATCATACATAACAGATGTAAAAGCTTTTTTCCAGTCAGATGTCTCTGTATAATTGATTGACATCAGGAGATAATGCTGCTGTGACGTGATCAGCATTATTGGAATGTTTTATCCCTTCTATCCTATCCACCCCACCCAGGCTTCTCTTCCTCCTTCAAGTTTCTATCTCCTCTTTTTCTGTAGACACTTAAGAATGCGAAACAAAATGTTCATTTATTGAAGATAGATTTTCAGCAGTGTGATAACTCGGTCACGGCTCTGTTTTATTTTACAGCCACTTTTATAAAAATTCAAGTCGTATGCGAGATTTTGTTAATTGTGAAAAAATTATGTGAAAGAAACTCAAACCTATGACTAAGGCGTTCTTAGCCATGACTTTAAGAAATTGAGCGTGTTCAGTTCAATTTCAATTTCTAGAAATCTATGCGACATTTTTCTGGTCTTCTTTAGTTGCGTAATAAAGAAATATTAATTTCACAAATATTCTTGAAATAATTATTAATTTATATAGACCTAAAGATATCATAAAATATTCAGCATATTGCTTATCCTAATTATCAAAATTGATTTATACATCTCGTTATTTACAAGTACTTCTCAATTTTATCCCGGATCTCGTCTCTTTTTCAAGTGACTTTGATGTTTTTAAGAACACTTCCTTTTGACGTAAATTGATGCTCAAAAGAACTTCAAGAAAGGTGTCGAAATGGATTCCGAATTTCAGGACATTTCGTTCGGATTGTTGGTACTGTACGATCAAAATCAGTCTATTGAATTTCACACAATACAGTTCATTTATCTCTAGCCTGTTCGAAAATTGATCATTTCCATGCATTGTTTGAGCCTAAAATTAATCAACTCTCGGACGCCGTTTGATAAATTAATACAATTACGTACAATAAATTTAAATAGGCGTATCCATCAATCATTTTGCGGCTGTCGACTTAACCCGTTGAGGCTTTTCTTATTTAGAAGGGTGGGGTTCAATTGTCTAAGGCTGTATGTAAAGTTGGAGATTGAATTAATTCTATGGCTGTGTTGAACTCGTAACAAATGTAAAGGTTAACTTCGCCGCGCCCCTTAGATCCGCTACCTTTGCTTGTGAGGGTATTACGTTTACGTGTACGGCTTCTTTTTGATTGGAGGGAACGCCTTGAACAATGCTCCTTGTGTTGGGAATTAAGCGCTTTGATTTTCGAATTGAAACTGTGTTTTAAGCTTTGTTTAATGAAGCGCCCTTTGCTACATACGTTTAAAATATTTCTCAGATTTAATACTTAGTACTGTGCTATTGTTGGTTAAAACATACTACTTTCTACTGAAAAAGAAAACTTTAAATCAGGATTCAAATCCACTATTTGCATCCAAAAATCTACGTCTACATAAAATGTAGATGAAATCAGACTTTAATATAATACGAACTCCATTGGCATAAGAAAAGTGCACAAAACTTAATAACACTATTCATAATTTTTCGTACCGCAGCGGCGGGTATAGCCCGCAGTTTTCATGAGTTATTGCCGAGTCGGTTTATCCCAGATAAAATTAAATTTACCAAACGCCCGGTCCGGCATTACACCCGGCATTTACCGGGCATTGTGGACCGGGTCAGCCGGGTACACGGGTATACCCGGCCATCCCTATTATTGTCGATGATTATTGTGACGCCCAATATTGATATTGATTCGTACCCAATTTCGCACCCTGTTTGTGCTCATTTTCTGGTCGGAGCGGTGGTAGGTAAATAATTATTTTGGTTCGCATTTGTAGCAGATAATCATTTTCTGTTGTCAGGTTACATACGGGAGTTTGTGTTTGAAGGGGAAACGATATTCTTTTGAACATATATTTGAACATACATATCTCCCGGAGTGGATGTAGCGTGTAGGCGTGGTCTACTTATGTATGAATTAACTTAATTGAAGAATATATATTTAGAACTGTGAATAATAATCAAATCTGATGAGTAAGTAAATAATAGGGATTTAAAAAAGATTTAACTACTATAATTTAACCGTAGCCGTAGCAAATGCTACGCTTTTCGTAGCTAACTTATTGCTACGCTTGTAGAATAGGTAAGTTCTTTTACTTTTGATGTTGTACGTATTTTGACATTGTACGTATTTTAATGTTGTACGTATTTTGATGTTGTACGTACCAAATTGTATCAAAGCAAGAAGAGTCTCAAACTGTTGCAGTGAACTCATCTAGGAGAAATCTTATGTTAATAAAATTTGTGTTCCAGCGAGTTGATCTGTGATCTAAGTTTCTCGACGCAAAGGGCCCTAAGTTCCAAACTGTACACAATTATAATAATGGGTTACACATAAAGTGAATTGGCCGGAAACTCGTCCGATTGTTAGTGAAAACGTGTTGTTGTTTAGTTAAGCAGTTTGCGACACGCGTAATTACTTTTTGATGTGTTTCTCGAATATGTTGTGACTGGTTCTCAGCTAAGATTTTCTGTGTCAACGCTTGTTTAGAAATTAAGTGTGTAAACTTCTTCTTCTTGAATAAGTAAGTGCACGTTCATGTAAAACTAGTTTTGAAAAGTATCTGTAAATTCTAGAACAAGTAAAACTTATACTGAAACGACGATATCAGGCTAATGCGCATTTTGTCTATTGCCTTTTTACTCGTATTTATTGCAAGCATGGCGCTAGAATAAAGTATAAATTATTATCAATGCAGCAGACAATATTTTTTAGTGTCACAGCATTCAATGGTGTCGCTTGTTTCATTGTGTTCCCATTCCCAGTGTGTTCCAGCAGACTGGAGTAATGAGCGGAATACGGGTAATATAAAATGACGTAACAGCGGAAACTGTGGGAACGTGTTACAGACCGAACGGCATTCACGCCACTAGTAACAATTCAAGCGCACTTTCAGCTACTTTCAAACGGCGCCACTTTCCAGTGTTCAATGCACGAGGCGCCGAAATTTATTGGCTCAGCACCTGCGACAACGCGTGGAAGTTTCCGCGAAAGTCGCTCGCTGGTGCGCTGCCCGGCCGGAGTAATGGGGGGGAATAAGTCGACGCTCCTCGCGCCTAATTTGGCAACCCGACGCGCGGAATTTATGGAGGTGGGGCCCACGCCAGCCTGAAATATTCGAACACTCCACTCGCCCGTAAGTTATGAATGAATCCCGTTAAAGAACCCGGAAAATTTGTAACGGCCCGACCCGATTTTGACGCGGAATGACAGTGGGTCCTGATTATTATGTTCGGGGGAGTCGCGCGACGCGGATTACAACCTGGAAATTGTTCAACGAGTTCGACTTAATCCTAGTCGATAATTGATCATCAGGTCGGTTTGCAAGAAGACAACCTTAATTGAAATTTAGATGATGTTCGTCATTGTATTTTTTTATATTGAAATGGAAAACCATCTAACAAAACTTAGAGAAACGAGACGCTGAAGCAAAATAAAAAATAATTGGATCATTTATAAAATTTATTAAAGATTTATTATTGCATCATCGAATTTCATAAAGCCGATTGTTATTAATCCAAGAAACAGAAACACGAAAAAATTTCACGGAATGATAAAGTTATTTTTGCGAGAGCGTTCTCTTGTTAAAATATTAATTCTGATTCGATTGGTTCAGTGAAAAGCGATCTTGCCCGTTCTTTTTTTTAGATAAATGGAAAATCCGAAGGAAATGGCAAACAATCAGAGCCGAGCGGGAGATAGAAAATAAAGGAATAAAAAAAATAGAATACAGGGATTAATGGGAGACATCGGTAACAGGCGGGCGAGCCGGGATTCGAATCTGCCTGCCTAATTGAGGGACCGAAATGACTGTTGCTATTCTAATGGACATTTTTGGGTGTATCAATTTAGAAATTTCCAATAGCGACGACTTTTTATATAAAATACGAAAGAATAAATATATTTTTTAAATTAAGAATGAAAAACAAACATTGGTTGTAAAATGAATTCTATTAGTCTCTTTCATTTTATTACTACTTATGAATATAATTTTTCTAAGAAGATTCTCATTGGCTATCTTTTTTTAGAAATAGTTTTAAGTTTCCTCTCTATTTGATGCAATGCATTTCATTATTTTTGTTTTTAACCCCTTTCCTTACAAACAAAAATATCTACCCATATTTATAGTGATTTCTTCATTGCCTACGAGTATACTCGTAGCATGGCATGGAATGTGTTAAATAAAATATTCTCTCGCTATTGACATCACAGACTTAATTCTAAGACTCAGATTCAGACCACAGCACACTGAACCCATTCACGCAAAAACCGGCGGAGTCCGCTCACTTCCAAGCATTAAACTATCATAATACTCGAACTGAGGAAAACTACAAATTGAATTTCCACTCGCGTGAATATTTGAGGACCTGGGATGTTGATTTTGAACCAGCTCGCCTGCGGGCAGCCTTGGAAGGTGGAAAGTAAACTGTTCGGTGGAAAGTTCTCAGCTCACTGGGACCATGCCATGACTGTTATTTGTTTATCACCGCACTAATGTGGTTTGTGATGTAGATAAAAATGCTTACGTGGGTGATTTCCTTTTGTAATTTATAAACCATCTAAGCTTAGAATGTCGAAATCGAAAGTGCAAAAAGTGTCCACTTTTTAGCTAAAAATACGTCAGGTAATTGTCAGAACCTGGTTCCCCAAAATTAAAAATAGCAAATCATACTATAAACAATTCGTTGAATAGAAAGAGTTTAACGATCTTCTTCAGTATGAAACCTACTTTTGCATTTAAAATTTGGCCAAATTTTTAACAACTTTATCAATATACGAAGTCAAAGTTTTCTTATCTGTGGGGTGCAAAGAGATTATCACTAAGGAACCAAGTCACGTATTGGGATCGCAGGCGTGAAGGTGCTATTTCGCGATTGGTTGCAGATCCACGGGCGAGATATGGCACCGGGGTGAAAAAAATTGAAACAGTTTAAGTTACGGATCCCAGGAGGTAGTGACGGTAATATTATATTTATGGCACTTTGCCAAAAAGCTGATGTAACGACCGATCATTTTCCATTGAATACTAAGCTAGAGTATTTTTTTTTATTCAGAATGGTTTTCCTCATCTATACTAGGTCAGGGATGACCGTAACAGAGTCGACGATGGGGCGAGCTCACCCAGAAGATGCAGATGCAGAAGATGTAGGTATAATATTATTTTTAACGAGTGCCACCATTCTGCAGACCAGTTTTCATTTAAAACGTTTTTAGAACTGTCTTTCTTCTCTTTTAATTATAATCGAAAAATACTATGACTGTAAAGTGTCTAGACGCAAAGAAAAAGATAAAGATGTTAGAATTATTTAAGACTCCTCCACACATGCCGCCGGCCAGTCAAATTAGGAGATTCGATTTCTCACAGTTTGTTATCTGCAAGTATTTTTAGAAATAATAATCTCATTATGATCATTACCATCACATAGAAAACAATAAATTACATAATATTCTCAGTGTCGCCCTTGAGGTTCACAAGTTTGTTTATTTGAACTAACAATTTAACTATTGCTTACTAGACTAAAGTCTAGTAACTAGACGAACCAAACCCTATAAATACTTAACCATCCCACCATAAACTTTGAAGGCTTGAGCGAGGGCTGTCACTCTAGAATACGTTTTAATAATGCACCCGGACATTTAGTATGAAAATTAGCTGGTGACGGTCGCCCTCTAGCTGCCTTATTGATGCCCCTAGCTCGCTAGCTGTCTCAGAGGTTCATAGCACAGACCTAGATTGCATTAGACTCTGCAAGTTGACCTATCTTGCGTGTTTAAAAATTCCGACTAAGTATCGGAGTTTCAGTCTGGTTAATGCCAGTCTGCCAGGTTTATTCATTCGTTGCTGTGGTAAATAAGTGAAACAAAATAATAAAAGTGCAATACTTTTAGAATAAGATAACAGAACTCCTTAATGATTTGGTTACTTGAATTCAAACTTCTAACTAATATGTCAAAAAGCGCATGTGATGCACATTGAATAATAGAAGAAATGAGAACTACTCGATGCGACTGCGTGTTGTGGCCTCCCCAAATAGTTTGAATAGGTTGCCTTGCGTGGTCTATTCCGTTCTAGGTTGGTGGTCAGAGCTTGAGACACCTAGTTCTAACTAGGAGACTAGTATAATTAATGCATCATACTACCTAAGTTTACGTCGTTAACCTTACTTGAGCTCGGCTTTATACGTCACTAAACTATTATGAATAAGAAACTTGTTGCTCTAAGTAAGTTCACGTGATTATTATGTTCAAATTTAATTTGTGCTGTTTTATCACTATTTTTTGAGTTGTTCTGTCACTATATTTTCTGTTAGTAAATGGCTTCAGAATCATTAATTCAATAAACAAATTCTATTGCAGCTCAACCAATACCAAACAATAATATTACGAAGTTGTAACCAAACTTACTCATATGAACGTTTAATCTAGGATTTTACAGTAAGTAAAACAAAGAAGTTTGCTACGACCGGTTGCTACGACGCGCTACGCCATCGTAGCAACGTAGAGCTGGCCCCGTAGCATGCCGCCGCCACAAATTACTTTATAAGCGCCGCGCGATAGCAAATACTTAAGTAGGTATATAACACATCTACCTGTCCAACTCCCATACAATTTGACAGATAGATGTGATGAAATGTGTGATAAAATGGTTATCACAGCATTATCGCGGCTGCATGCTACGGGAGCTGTATCGTTTAAAACATCTTCTTTAGTAATTAATCTAAAAATGAAAATCGGTAACCGTTTTGACTACGTAGTTTCACAGATATTTATATCCTATCAACACAACAATAAGTGGTCACCGTAACCTAATACAAATACTAAGTATTCCACAAGACTCATTAGCAAAGCGTATTGTTTACTGTAAGAAGACATCGATTCCCAGTTTTGATTAAGAGACGAAGAGTAACATATTGCGGAAAGCCATAACCACAATGCGATAAAGTGAACATCCAAGCCGGTGTTGAAAAATGTGACGTATGCCGATATAAATAAAGTTAATAAAGCCAATGGCCCTATTTGCGTAGTATTAATGTAATTGCTTTTGTCTTTACGCGGCGCTGTGCCTCTATTTAATTTACAGTAACGACCCGAGAGGGGGCGCTGTCAGAACATACATCAGCTAATTGTGTTTGTAACAAGTCGTAAAAGTTATACGGTGCTTATAAGTAGGCACCACATGTATAACAAAAAGCTCGTGACGCCTTTCACATTATATGACACAGCTGATTAATATTACTAGATTAAAAAAAATATCTGATATTTGATAAATTATGTATCTACCTATGAGAATCGTATTGGATTTTCCTGAATGGCAATGCATATTAGCAATGTTCCGCGCCAAGCACACATTTTAGACCATAATAGTTGGCTCACCCCCCTAAGTAAATGTACTCCCTACCCCCTAAGTCGTGCAAATTCGCATTAAAACGTAAAATTTAGCGCTGGCAGCCATTAAACAAAGTAGACCAGAGTTAGCACGCTAATGTAACGTACTCGGCAGCAGTGTGGGAGTCGCATCGCGGCGAAGATGCAATCTGCATACATTACCCTAACGCCTCTTTAGTTTTGACACCTGCTCTCACCGGAGCGGAGATGGATGGCGCAAACTCGTCACGAATGAAGATAGTTGAGAGCACGCGCTTGAAGGGTTGCCTCAAGAAAATATTTCCCTACTCGCCAACTCTTGGTTCAGACGTAACGAATGGTGAAACTTCTTATTTCTATTTTGCAGTTCTGTTTTAGAATAGATTTGCCGTTAACAGAATTTAATTTCAGCAACACGGTGAAATGTTTTCTAGTAAATTCGTTTCTTTTTAAACTACAATGCCCTTCGCAATTTGCCTTTTTTTTTGCCAGGATTAGTTTACTAAAACGTTGACGCTCAACTTTCTCTACTTTGTAAATTTATAATATAGGTAAGTCTTCATAATATAAGAAAGAGGAATGTGCAGTGTCAAGATAAACCTTTCTAAGGTTTAATGGCACCAAGAATAGATGTCATGTTTATGTTCTATGTGAAATTATAATAAATAAATAATAATAAATTCGACCAATATGAGGATAAATATGATTACTTAGGCATATTTATTACGTATGCGTTCATTAAAAATAAGCTGTTGACTCAAACAAACATACATCTACGAAACTAATATCAATATGCGATAGGATCGGGTGCCGTGGGTGGAATGATATCTAAATCAATAATCCAATCCATTATGGTTCACTATCGGTCATGTCGAACTAACTTTGGATAGAGGCCCGGAGTTGCCAACTTATAGATACTCTTTTCTCAATAATACATACAGTCAGTGGTAAGTATATTTAGATAGTACATATTTATATCGAGGACATAAAACAATTACGTCATCGTATTAAGCAATAATAGTAATGGGACAATTTTTAATACATTTTAATTGTCGGATGTTTTCATCTGTAGCCGCGCGCCGCTATTGTGATGTGATGACGCATAAACATCATTTGCATTAACAGTGGCCCGTAATTACTGGCGGTGGACATTTATCCAACACCGACCCATCGATTTAAATTACTCCTGGGTAACATTGTGGACGGATTGGTCCCAATGTGTTAATCTAGTAGACTGCTCTAGGGGATTTATGTAGCTAGCTGTCCGCCCCGCGGTTTCAGTCGGTCTAATTTTCGGTTCCCATGGGCTCCTGATCCGGAGATCAAATAAAATCAAAGTACTAAAATAAAACAATAGATTTAAACACTAAAATAAAACAATTGAGGGGCGAAATGAACAATTCAATAGGTACTATAAGGAATTTGAACAAAGCAACCGAGAGACGAATTTCGTGGTCGCGCAGAAATTCTTTAGTTAACAATTGACCGACTTGCGGGGACTTAAAAGAGTTCTCTTCCTTGTGAAACAGGAATGAAGGTAGAGTATGTCCAGGTTTTCAATGAACGTGAGCGGGGCGCTGCATATACCTCCAACGTGTAACAAAGCGTGCATCCTGAAGTATTTGAATCTGCCCATGAAACTGAACAACCAAGGAATATTGGTCAAAAAGCTAAAAAAAATGACCTCCCATACAAAATGCATTAATGAGCACATTTAATATGGGAAGTCATTTTTACTGTCGAATTTCAACCTATAGGAATCCTTGGGAATAGTTGTTGAATTAGGCAGATTCACATCCTTCAGGGTGAATATACTTACCCTTTCTGTTACCTATCTACTGTAGGGAGAACTGTCATGGCGTTAACGGCCATTTTGGTAGCGTTAGTTCGACATGCATGTAAAGAATTGACGCAATGTTAGTTTAGTCCTCGTATCGGCGGCGCGACAAGAAAACAACCCAACATCTTGCACCCGAACGAAATTGTGTCTCGATTGGAGTTCGTCCTCTTTAATATTCAAACAAGTGCCAGGGCACTTTTGAGACGCTCGCCGGGTATGGACGACGCGATGCATATTTAAAACAAAAGAGGGAGGGTCGCACTCGTACCCCCCACCAGCAGTAAATGACAAGACGACTTTATAAATTATAAACTCTGATGACGCAATTTCATTCTGTTTATAAAAATACTGGCCGTTTTTTACGACTTTGTTGGCTTAAAGTTTCTTTTCCTAGAGTTCTGGATGCTGTATGCAGTATACTGTAAAATGAAAATTTTATTGAGGTTGTAATATTTATGGTTTAAGCTGAAAACGTTTATATAAAAATGGAGTATAATGTTAGCAAATTAAATAAACATGAACAATAGAAATCGTGCAATAGCCAGGAGGTCGTCGTCTACTCTAGTTTTACTCATACTGTTTTTATTGTGATGGATTTTCTCCTGAGTCTAGTCTAGATCAGTGGTGATCCATATAACGACGATACTGTAAGTAGGTGTGTAAACATTTCCTTGTGTCATTCGAGTATATCAGGCGGCGCATACGCGAGTCTGTTCGGCCGTGACGCGCTACACGATTGTAAGTGGCGGGGCCCAAAGCAATTTATCTTAAGATAAATCCGACCGCGCGTAAGACACCTGTCAGCCGCGGGACGGGACGCGTCTTGACTCGTCTCTCTTGTCCCGGGAACAGGGTATTAGCTCCGGGTAAATTAGAATATTCCAAACATAAATAAAAGGATAATTAACGTTTAAACAGACCCGAGCTTCGAGGGATGATTTTGTCAACTTGTTGTGTCTTTAAAG
>JARACY010005613.1:0-21087 GCA_029255725.1 Scrobipalpa atriplicella | reverse complement strand
TAGTGAGGTCGAGGCAACTTTTTCAAACGTACTCTGTTATCCTGTGGCTTATATGGCTGTATTGGCGGAATCTCCATTAACTGTGAAAGTTATTCCCTATCGTTGACTGAGCAACCCCTTTTATTTTCGGGACACCATTCTTTATCCGATATACAATTTTAATTTCTTTGGCACCCCGGACATAATCTACCTTGGCAAACTTTGAAGTCCTTAAATACGCTGCGAGAGTAAAAATCATAACTTGCTTGACTTTTATTTGCCGCAAACCTGTTTTTGTTTTTTCTTTAAGTTAAAAAAACCACAAAATTTTTAAAATACTTCAATCACAACACAATGATCACTTCACTATAAAAACGCACTCTTTGAGTTTTTTAAATTGAGCGGCAGACAAGCAACTGTGGCCGCGCATATCTAAAAAAAGTAAGGTACGTGTGTTAATAGGGCTTGGCGGTGCTTAAATCGTTGTAAACAAACATTTATATACTGTGCTGTTGGTTTTGATACGGCAAGAAATCGGTTCGTGGCTATAACTTCACAGATTTTTTGTGACTTATCTTGGAATATTTACTCCAAATCGATAAAAACAATGACTTATTTCGTATTGTTACAGTGTTGAAATGATAATTTTTTGTAAAACAAAGACTTAAAAACAAATGTTCCACCGATATTTTATTTTCTTCCAAACGACATAGACCGAATTTGATTTCAGACACAATTTTTCTCAGATTTTTAAAAGAACACAGACTTAACATTAAAACGGTCAGTAAGCCTGCACATATTTTTTGTGAGATACTGACTTAATACAAATTCAGCCAACTTAACAACATTCACTCTGCGCACCGCCTCGTCGGCGTCGTCGCGTCCCTGCCAGTCGGTAACTGAAAGGTAACCGAGCGCGGGGGGGGGGCGCACTTCCAGGGGGAGGCATGGAGTGACCATACTGTATGACGTACGTCAGAACGTCAGACTATTGAATTATACTGTGATTATGCCTAGCAGCAAAAAAATACGACGAAAATAATGTTCTTTTAGATTTGACATTATGGTATGTCAATTTGAGTCTAAAAAATACAAAGAGTTTATATTCTAAGGGAGCATTGTCTCTTTTTTTTAATGAAATAAGAGCAGGGCCATCTAATGTGAATTTTTGAACTAAAATTTTGTGCTGTCAAAAAGTCCCTAGATTCACTAAAACAAATAAATAGCTAACCAAACAACTCCGTTGCGCACTTCACCCCAACGAGTAAATAAACTGCCCCGGTCCGCCCGCCGCCGAGCCGTGTCGCTCGCGCCGTCCGCCGCCACCGCACCCCTCTTCACACCCGCGACCGTCCGTATTCTTAAGGTTTTAAAAACGTTTGTAAAAGGCCGAAATTCCTTTGGATTATTGGAAAATCTATTAGAATATATTGATTCTTAACTAATAAAAGTATTAAATTAAGCTGAGTAATTTTTCACATTACGTTATTGAGCAAAAATAAAATTGATAAGTTAAAAAAGGAAAATCTATTGGATTATCAAACAAAGCTATTTATTTTAGTAAATAAAACTATATTAAAGAATAATAATTAGCGGAGCAATTTTTCAGTACGACTTATAGAGCAAAATGTTAAAAGTTATATTTAGACTATCTTTCAAATAGAAAATATTTTGGATTCCTTTACATACCTATTTCTAGTAATACAAACATACATATAAAGAAATTATTTTACCCTGAGGATTTATTCACAGAGAGTTATAAGCGTTTTTCACGTTTAGGTAAAAATACCTAATGTAGGGTCATAAAAAGTATTGGCTTATCTTACATCTGTAATCTGTATTACCTAAATTTATCACCTGCTAAGTTTCAAAGACTGAGGAATTTGTCGGATGTCAAAGGCTTCGTTGATCGGGCTATGGTGTCAATGCGGGGAGCAGAAGAGATTTCCCATGGGGGGAGGCCCGGCTAGCGACCTTAAGCTCGCGGCGACTCAGTCCTTCTGTTGGTCAGTCCTTGGTGTATAAAACAGGTGTTTCTGTTATTTTGTATTTATTCCCGTAGAGATATGCTACGAGCTACGGCGCGGCGGTGGCGGTGGCGGCGGCGGCGGAGTCCATACGTGAGTAGGGGTAAATGTTACGCCACCTGATATTAGGGAGAACCAAAGAAAGAGTGCGGCGTATCGAGTGGGATATCGCTGTTTTTTTTTTCCTGGGTAATTCAATTGCCTACATAAAGGTTTTTGCTTTTATGGGCGCTTAAATTGATATGTAGAAACAAAAGGGTTAATTTTAAACCGTTTATTTAATTCTCAATCTCAAACACTCACACAGCGGTATAACATGTATCGTTTTTCTACTATACTCCCGTCGCGACTATTGGTGCTATACTAGTATGCCGCCACATTTCTGCATGCACGTCTCTCTGTCGGTAAAGCGGTTGGCGTTCCCACCGCAACCGCCAAATACAAACTCCCTGCATCTACCGTGGTTTACTTCGTAGTAGTACCTGATAGAGAAAAGTAAATTAAATTGTGAACATTTTTCGCAAAGGCACTCCATAACGCACAAATAAATTGTGTATACTGTATGCGAAGGGTATTAAGAGTAAATTGTGATCGGATGGATTACACAATGAAGAATTACTTGCGATTTGCGCAAAACGTAAAATATTCGTGTTTTTTAGGGTTCCGTACCCGGTGTTGGTGCGTGGTTTGCACAAAAAGTTGTGAGAACTAAAAAGGGAGCCAAGTCTAGGGTTTATTATAGTAATTCTTAGCTCTTCAATAAGGTTCATTTCATGTGACTTGGCCGTTGTAGAGTGGCGTTGTAGGTAGCAAGTCGAATTATTTTCTACAACGGCCAAGGCACATGAAATTAACCTTATTGAATAAACCCTAGACTTGGCTCCCTTTTTAGATCTCACAACATTTTGTGCAAACCACGCACCAACACCACCATGAACTTGGCTTCCACTTTCACATTTATGTTTTTGGTGGGATTCATCTTCACAAGCGCAATCATTGAAAGATAAAACTAACCTCGTCATAAAAGAGAAGCAGTTTCCCGGATCAGGTTGCAAAGAACAAGCTTCTACTTGAGTTAGGCTTTTGGTTTCCATCACATTCCCAAATCCTATAAAACCAGGTAAGTCATTAGAAAAAATCGACAGCATTCCTGGATCCACTAAAGTTTTACTGCCAAAATGGTGTGCCTAAGTAACGAAAAGAATGCAGAATATTACCATTCATCATTCTGGAGACGTTTCTAACAGGAGAAATTTTAATAGGTACCACCAACCCTACCTTAGGTACTCGGACGAGACGCCCTTGTCTGGTCGAGTGTAAATTAATTTAAAATTGGGTGGATGGGTCAAATGCGACATTTAAAATTGGGTGTTAGGTAGGTGGGGGTGAGGATGTTGCAGATTCTTTTCTGCATATCTTTGCTGCTGCTGGCTGCTAAGACATGACAATGACTTTGACGTGACTTCTGGAACAATCGACTGTTGACCGGGTCAAAGGACATGATTTTTGCTTGATAATAATAAATTAATATTTTATTTGACTGTCTTCGATCTGTTTTCTTTGGCCGTTTCATGTGGTCCAGGTACCTTTACAGAATCGTTCGCAATCCTTCCTGGTGGTAAACCTGTTTTCGTTTCCATTACAACCTGTATAAGTAAACTCCCGACACGTGTCCGTCTGGGATTGGAAGTAGAAGTAGCTGAAATGCAAAAAAATATAATTGGGTACTTGACTGGGTAACTTAAAAAATTCAAAACGTTTATACTTAAAACTGATGGCTAAAAATATTGTGGATTTCATTCATCATTTAAAAAAAATGCACATTTCGATTTTAACAATCGAATTAAAAGTATATATGTTATTGATTTGATTAGTCAATATTTACTAAAATGTGACGTCATAATTTACTATTTTCATACAAAATAGCGTTTTTGACATTTCATAAAAAGTTGCTGATTTGACTAGTTGGAAAGTAGCCAATTATCATTCCTGACTGCGGGAGTAATAAAAAATATAGAATGTGCCAATTGCTTCTCTTCCCGGTGCTAGATCTCGGTAAAGGCTTCCAAAGATTTTGGGGTGTTGCAATTTATACATACATACATATAATCACGCCTTTATCCCTAATGGGGTAGGCAGAGCGTAAACAACCTAAACATAGGCCGTTCCGCCACGTCTGACAAATTTTGAGGGTTATTCCAGATGGATCTGTAGGTATATTGCTATAGTGACAGGTTGTCAGTCAATTTATACCGGGTGTAAATGACTGTTTACCAGAAACTGATAGGGGTTGCTCAGTCAATGAAACACAATAACTTTCACTTTTTTTTTTCTGGAAATTAAAAAAAATTACTTCTTATACAAAAAGACCACCTTGAAGTACTATTATTATATTCTGTGACCTTGATCAGACACTTTGTATGGGAAAGCCATTGTTTTTTATTTCCTGAAAGAATTTCCTGGTATTATTTTAAAAACCTTACGCCTGAAATTGCAAATGTCCTTCCTTTTCAAACGTAGCGAAATAAATAATCACATTTCCATTGCTACTCACCTTCCTTCATGTTTACAATTGCCTACTTTCGGTTGTAGTTGGCACCACTTATCCCAGCCCCATTCGAAGTCATTTTCTCCTGTGAACACATTTTTTGTATGGAGACGTCAATCAGGGCAAGAATCTATCAAGTCAATCTACCCGGTCCAAGAGCAGGTCGTTCCACTATTATAGTCACAAACACACTCTTGAACATGGGCCTCCTCCGAGTTGGGGGCATTTGCCGTACTCCGTTACTTGGCAGGTGGTTTGGTCTGGCCAATGAGAATTTAGATTGAATCGCAGACAACAGGCTTTGGTCGATAAGAAGAAACTTTTGGTCAAAGGAGTTTAAAAATAAGAATTAAGGTGCAAACTGGACTTATTTCATTGGAAGTACAGTACTTAAATCATCATCTTCCTAGCCTTTTTCCCGTATTTCTCGGGGTCGGCTACCTAATATAGGTGATTGAACGAGGGTACTGGTTTTTACACAGAGCGACTGCCATCTGACCTCCGCAACCCAGAAGGGAAATCAGACCCAATCCTAGATTAGGTTACACACAACCTTTGAATTTCTTCGTAGGTGTGTGCAGGTTTCCTCACGATGTTTTCCTTCACCGTAAAAGCGCCGAATAAACGTACATATGAAATTCGAAAACCGAAAAACACATTGGTACATGGTGGGATTCGAACCACGACCTCCAGCACAGAAGGCCGCGGCCCTATCCACTACACCATCCGGGCTTACTAAGTACAGTACTTAAATATTATAATTAAATTATCCATCAGTTACCTCCAGATCTTCTTCCTCCATGATACCCTCTTATTTCCGCAACTATATCCAGCACACGCGAATCATTTGGACTGTCCATTATCCTTCTTAGACCCGTTATATTTTCATCGGAGATTTTTTTTTCTTGAGGCGTTGCTTCGGTCGTAGTGGCATTTTCTTTTTTTTCTTCAGGTTTTAAGCTTTTCTCGGGGCTGAAAGGTTCCAGTGAACTGGTTGGTTTTGGCCACACATCAGGAGCTCGATTCGCCACTGTCGTCAATGTAACCTCATCTTTCCCAACGACACAACCTAATGAAATATACAACAACAAGGAAAGTGAAAGATGGTAAATGTTCATTTTTCTTCAGCAGCCGGTGTTTTATATTTTGTTACAATAAATGTAAATTGTGAATAGGAAACACTAACAGCAAAAGCAATAAAACATTATGATAAAGATTTTATACTGGTGTGTTTTTTATAGGTAAAGTAGTACGTGTTTTTATTTTTTTAACATAAAATAACGTATTTTGTGAAGTTTCTACATACGCTGAATTTCAGCAGCAACACTTATACCGGGTGTAAGGATCAACGAAACTGAACAACTTTCACCAAGAAATTCTTTCAGGATATAAAAATATGGCTTTCCATGGCATTTTGTATAGGAAAGTCTAAACTTTTTGTTATTTCCTGAAAGAATATCCTGGTGATGTTCAGTTTCATTCACTGAGAAATCCCTATCAATTTGCGGTACGCTGTCCCTTACCACAGAATAGTACGTACTAGCGTACCCGTACACCCGGTATAATGCACGCTGGCTTCTTTGCACAATACCAAAGTTCGATAACAATATCTCGGTTCGCACAAATCAACGTTTGATCGGCAAGCAGATGTTTGCTGATCTAATGGCATTTTCAATTTGCATTCAAATTCCTCGCGCTGAAGGCTGCAGGCTGCAGGCCGGCGGGCGGTGAATACCCCGGGTGGCCGGTAGGTGCGCGCTGCTGCTAAGTTTTGCGGTGTTATTCACATTCGGGTAGAGCAGTGGTTTAAGTATGTAAATATGCTTGTAAATAAACGGAAGAGCGGAGCCTCCTGACACAGGCAAGAAATTGCTTACTAGGAGACTTCAGCCACAACTATATTTTTGTAACTGTTTCAAGCTGAATAA
The DNA here is from genome assembly GCA_029255725.1 of Scrobipalpa atriplicella. Lineage (NCBI taxonomy): Eukaryota > Metazoa > Arthropoda > Insecta > Lepidoptera > Gelechiidae > Scrobipalpa > Scrobipalpa atriplicella. The sequence goes on along the minus strand of JARACY010005613.1, from coordinate 14,605 downwards.
AGAATTTTTGTATTGTATTTGTAAGTAGGTATAACTTGTTGTGTTGTTGGTGTAATGTAATGTCGCTTATCTCTGTACTCGGTTGTATGTTTTCTAACGACCTACATGGGTCCGTCCCGTATGTAGATATTCAAAATCAACAAGAGCATTTTCAAAAGAACCAAACACGAATAGGAATGAGATGAAAATATTTTATTGGTACCAGATAACATTATACATGGTGTGACCCGTGTGACAGCCTATACACAAGACTTAATTCCCCGAGTGAACATTCCGGTAATTGGACCTTTCGTGCCTGCCCTCAGGCAATCCCCTGATTTGACCAATTCTTGACCACGACCCACTCTGCCAAAAGTGAACGACTTGGAAGAAGAAGATTATTCGACGAATCGTTCACCTGTTGACTCTTAGTCGCACAGAATAGAAGTACGCCTCACAGAATAGAAGAAGACGCTTCTTCTAACCCGTAGTGCGCCTATAGGACTTAGGGACTTTTGCAACTTTGTCCTCCAATTTCAATTCTACCTTAGGAACATGACCAAGAGATTTGTAGAGTGTATCGAAAGGCCTCTATCGATAGAATCATCAGAATACCGCCTAAAACTTGGTGAATAGGGCTCTGGACAGCGGCGTGCAGCGCAGTAGAGGCCAAGCGCCCGAATCGGATTATCACTAACGACGCACCATTCAGTGTGGCCGGTGCCGCCGTTGCGCCTGCCCCGACACTGATAAACTGCCGGCCGCATTCCACTACCCACAACCCACATGCCGGACGATGCGTGTGGCATAACTACCCGGCAATGGAACGCGTATGAAATAGGTATGCTCTACCTACACTACATGCGATGCCTATTCAGGCTCTATCTCGTTCATTGCGTGCTAACCCGCCCAATAGTTTTATTTATTGCCTAGCTATCTGTGTTCCGCACGTATCCTCAACCTACGTAGTGGAATATGCATCTTGCTTGATTTACATGCATATCTGTGTGCTCTGTACTTAAATACATTCCCAAATTGGTACATGCATTTTTCTTATCGATTGAGTTTTTGAGTCGATGTAGGTACAACCCGATTCCTATTAAGTATTAACCCTGGTGAGGTGACAGAATTTTTTAACCGCCTAATGCCACAGCTAATAGGCTCGTCGTGGTTTGTGTGTAAAGACACGGGGCCGAAGGCTTAACGTGCCCTCCACAGCACTGAATAACGTGCCATCCTTTTTCTTACATGCAATAAGGTGATTTAGCCTGCATTGTCCTAACCAAACCCACCTAGCAGACTACCTATTTAAAATCTGTAAACGTATGCACATAAAAATGTCCTCTTTACGCGAACGAAATTTTTAATTAGGCACATAAAACTTCGCTATGAAATGTAGAAAGAACGTGCAGGCGCCCCGTTACAAATTAGTGCACTTTTTCTTCCCCATCTTCCATCGTGGGACAGAAGGCCAAATAAGTAAGGGAGATTTCCCGACGACATTAATAATTTTTAGGGGTGCCTAAAGAACAGTTCGTTTACATTAAAATTCTAATAGTTCTTCAAGATTTAGTTAGATGATGAAACGATACCAATTTTAAGTGAATTTTGTGCGCTTACGAATCAATAGGTACCATTGTACAAAAATATGATATTTCAGGCTTGCTGCATCTACACTACATCCGACATCTACACTATATAGGCAACTTGATGAAGTGAAAACAAGACCTACTTACAAACTATTCCAGCTAAACCAGGATGGAGGCAACCCTAGTAATTAAGCTCGACTTCCTTGCGACTGTTGGCAAATTGCCTGTGCCACTTATCACCGGCTAAGCTGTATTGATTTGCGCCTTATTATAAATAAGCTGTTCCTTCCAGTTTTTCTCTTCAGCTAAATTGTAGTTTACATTCTCGATAATTTGCCGTTGCTTCTTGAATTTTCTGGAACAAAAAAATATTAGTTGGGAAGTAGAGTTTTATACGATAAATAAGGCCCGTATTTATCTATCGTATTAATCAGCTCTCAAGAGTGACAGCGAGTCTGAGTATGTATCAGAAATGTCATACCTGTCAAATCGGCACTCAATATTGCTCTCAATCTTGAGATCGCTTTATAAATACGAACCTTATAGTGTAGGCCTGAGTTGCTAGTGACAAACCGGCGTAGCAGCGACCTTATAAATCGGTGGTATTATGAGCTGATAGATGGTACAAATTGATGGTACTTCTGGTCCTAAAGGACCCAGAAGGCCTGCCTCAGAGTCACCGTGATTTTATTATCAACTACTCAGAATAAATATAATAATAAATGTTGATACTTACCTACTCCTTAATTTATTTTTGTAGGTCAAACCACTGAATTTACCTACATAAAATCAATGGTATCGATTCGTATGCGCACAAAATCACTAAATGTTGACTAAAATGGTCACCTGTCATTGTCTATCCTGAGAGAACAAAAAGGGACGGCATTTTTTTTTGTTAACATTTAGTTTAAGTCATGCTCACCGCGAATCGATAGCATTGTCACTCTGAAAAATATTGTTCTCAAGTCAAAATTTTTCATTAAACGGCGTTGAGGATTCAAAGAGCGAAACATTAAAAGCCTTCATTCATTTCCATAATAAAGCTTTTCAGTGAAACATGACTATGGCCTCCAATTTGCATAAAAATAAACCTTCAACAAAAAAAACTAGAGATAAAAAAAAATGAGGATGAAAATCTCTCGTCTGGGAAAAAATTCAATCATTTCGAAAGCTCCGGGAAGATTTGTAGGACAGCGGGATTTAAATGAAATTACAGCATTGTTTCGAGGCCCTCGGCGAGGCAATGCCTTCGCGGTAATCAGATTTGTATACCTTAGTCCTTTTAGTATTCTATTATGGAGCATTTCGTTCTTAAGTTTCGTTGTAAAATTAAGAGACGAGAATAAAGCATAGACGGTACTTTATGTTCATTTATTTCCTAATTTGTTTCTCTTTGAGTGGCAATTATTGTGACTTCCTCAAAAATCTATCTTAAGTTCTTAAGATAATAAAAACTAAACCCTACCCACGAAGTTTCCGGGATCCTACCTGACCTAGCTTCTCTTCAAAGAAAGATCACTAGAGCGTAATAAAATTAGCGTTTTAATCCTCTTCAGCAGTATTTACTCATGAAACCCTATTAGTAGAGGGCTTGTATGCTCCAATTCGTCCCTCGTTTATCCATGTAAACATGCCCTCCTTGAAGTGGAGATAAACAGACCTTTTCTCGTGTAAGGGACACCCTCAATCAGCCAATTACATTTTATTTGATTGCCAATTCTACAACTCACAACTTTATAAATGTTTAAAATACAAACTTAATATTACTGGGGTATATCTATTTATTGTGGTTTGGGTCCATTGTGTTTATAATTCTGGGAGAGAAGGGACATTTTGAAAAAAGAACAACACCACGTTTAAATACAGATTGGGAGAAATCGACTGTCATTTTAAGGAAAGGACATTTTGAGAAAAGATCATTATGAGCAGTTAAGTACCAATATTTCTAATAAAAATGGTCGGTTATATTTTTCAGATAAATCGATTACATTTATGCCACATAAAAAGTAATCGAAAGAAAGCTCTTTGCCTTTAGGACCATTTTGTCCACTTCCTAAAATGTCGACTTCCCAAAAAGTTGAGTTTCCTAAAATGTTGACTTTTCATAGTTTCGCAAAATGTTGACTTCCCAAAATGTTGACTTTTTTTTCATTCGCCAAAGGGGTCCGGAACTTAGAAAAGTTTTGATTGATTTTGTATGGACCATCGACTTAGCCGAATTTTCGAGTGCAATTAGTATGGCAGCTGGACTTGTAAAATTTTACAAATTTCGAGAGATGGATAAGTTTAAAGGGACTCTGGTGAAAAATCAATGCGCCCCACCGAAAAGCGGGGGCTCGGGGGGCACAGCCCCCCGCAATAAAAAAAAAACTATATCCTACAGCTGTCAAACTGAAAACGGCCGTATCTCGGAAATTATCGATTCTAGAGTACTGGTCTGTAGGGACAAATGATAGGTCTTGACGAGATCTACATTTTGAATGACAGCTGTCAAACTTAAAACGGCCATATCTCGGAAACTATCGATCCTAGAGTACTGGTGTGTAGGGACAAATGATAGGTCTTGACAAGATCTACATTTCAACTGTCAACTGTCAAACTTGAAACGGCTATATCTCAGAAACTATGGATCCTGGAGTACTGGTGTGTAGGGACAAATGATAGGTCTTGACAAGATCTACATTTCAACTGTCAACTGTCAAACTTAAAACGGCCGTATCTCGGAAACTATCGATCCTAGAGTAATGGTGTGTAGGGACAAATGATAGATCTTGACGAGATCTACATGACAGATGACAGTTGTCAAACTTAAAACGGCCATATCTCGGAAACTATCGATCCTAGAGTACTGGTGTGTAGGGACAAATGATAGGACCTGACGAGATCTACATTTCGAATGACAGCTGTCAAACTTAAAACGGCTAAATCTAGTTTCCGAGATAGGGCCGTTTTAAAATTGACAGCTGTCATTCGAAATGTAGATCTCGTCAGGTCCTATCATTTGTCCCTACACACCAGTACTCCAGGATCGATAGTTTCCGAGATATGGCCGTTTTAAGTTTGACAGCTGTCATTCGAAATGTAGATCTCGTCAAGACCTATCATTTGTCCCTACAGACCAGTACTCTAGAATCGATAGTTTCCGAGATACGGCCGTTTTAAGTTTGACAGCTGTCATCTGTCATGTAGATCTCGTCAAGACCTATCATTTGTCCCTACACACCATTACTCTAGGATCGATAGTTTCCGAGATATGGCCGTTTTAAAATTGACAGCTGTCATTCGAAATGTAGATCTCGTCAAGACCAATCATTTGTCCCTACACACCAGTACTCTAGGATCGATAGTTTCCAAGATATGGCCGTTTTAAGTTTGACAGCTGTCATTCGAAATGTAGATCTCGTCAAGACCTATTATTTGTCCCTACACACCAGTACCTTAGGATCGATAGTTTCCGAGATATGGCCGTTTTAAGTTTGACAGCTGTCATTCGAAATGTAGATCTCGTCAAGACCTATCATTTGTCCCTACAGACCAGTACTCTAGAATCGATAGTTTCCGAGATACGGCCGTTTTAAGTTTGACAGCTGTCATCTGTCATGTAGATCTCGTCAAGACCTATCATTTGTCCCTACACACCATTACTCTAGGATCGATAGTTTCCGAGATATGGCCGTTTTAAATTGACAGCTGTCATCTGTCATGTAGATCTCGTCAAGACCAATCATTTGTCCCTACACACCAGTACTCTAGGATCGATAGTTTCCAAGATATGGCCGTTTTAAGTTTGACAGCTGTCATTCGAAATGTAGATCTCGTCAAGACCTATTATTTGTCCCTACACACCAGTACCTTAGGATCGATAGTTTTCGAGATATGGCCGTTTTAAGTTTGACAGTTGTAGTGTTTTTTTTTTTATTGCGGGGGGCTTGGCCCCCCGATTGATTTTTCTTGAAAATTTTACAAGTCCAGCTGCCATACCTAACACTGCCCCCCGATTGATTTTTCTTGAAAATTTTACAAGTCAGCTGCCATACTAATTGCACTCGAAAATTCGGCTAAGTCGATGGTCCATACAAAATCAATCAAAACTTTTCTAAGTTCCGGACCCCTTCTTTGGCGAAGGAAAAAAAAGTCAACATTTTGGGAAGTCAACTTTTTGGGAAATGGATAATCAACTTTTTGCGAAGTCAACATTTTAGGAAACTCAACTTTTTGGGAATGGGGAGTCGACATTTTGGGAAGTGGACAAAATGGTCCTAAAGGGCTCTTTGGGATACCATAATAAAAAATAATAATAGAAGGCCCTAACGGTAATCTGTGGCGATTCCGCGCAACTGGCTGATATATCGGGAGCTCCCCAAGTTGATTGATCCCGTTCGTCCGCACTCGGAAACAAGGAGGGACGGGAGTAATGGGGGGAGCCATTTCAGCTAATGAATACTCCGCAAAACGTGTTACTGAAATAACCCGCTCCCGGATTTACGATTAGATAGCCGATCGACACTCTGAACGATTCAAAAACTCATCCCATTAAACGTAATCTGTGAAATATCGTTCTGTGACGATTAAATCGGTTTTTTATGCTGTTGTGTGTATCATTTGAGGGTTGTTTAGACTTATGAATTACATTCTTCCAAAACAAACCAAATTAACAAATATAGGATTATATTCAGTGAAACATTCGAATCCAACATAACAAACATTGGAACAGTTCCCGATAGTTTGCACAAGCTGTGTACAGGCTCCTTTGAGGGCCATAGTCTCTAGATTGTTACGATAAGTCAACAAACAGTCTATAATCCCAATTGCATATTTTCGGCATGTAATCTAAGCCACTATGTCGCTAAGTCGGAACACCTCAAACCATGTTAATGATAGCGCACCCAACACACATTGTTAATGTTACATTATCGAGTGAACAGAGTCAAGTAAGCACGCCAGCCGCTCACACTCACACAACTACCAAAACTCAACTAAAAAGGGTATAAATTAATTAAGTAGGTCGTATCATTTCAAATCACTAAGAATGTCTAAAAACGTCTAAGGCATCTTTACGAAAACTTATTGTATTTTTCTTAATTTATTACATCATATATATACATAATTTCGACATAATCATTTATTAATAACGTAACATTTCTCTGGCAGGTCAAGTAAAAAAATTAAATAGTAACATATTCATACATGCTCGGATGTTGGGGGCTTACAGCCAGATTAACAATACGTGCTATGATATATACCTAGCGTGCGTAGGCGCCGCTCAAGCGCCCCTGCCGCCCTGTAATGTGCGCGCGACGCAACTGACCTGAAGTGAACATATCTCTATAATTATTTCACTTTACACAGGTGTTATTCAGTAAGATATTTCATTCGCCAAAGAAATTTTAAGGGGTTTTTTTGACCATAAAACTGAACAATTTTCTTTATACTATAGAACATAGGTCGAAATAAAAATTAATATTTGGCGCTTCTATACAGAATGGCTCGAACAGCCCTTTGTATGGCAAGTCCATTTTTTTTAAATATATATTTCAACATTTGTTCCATTGTGAAATTTGTTCAGTTTCATGATCTAAATAATTCCTTGAAATTTCTATGGTGAATGAAAAATTTCGCTGTACAATTTATCATTCTATTTCACTATACACAAAGGACTACAGTGAATTAAGAGTCAGCGTGACATTATTTAAGAGTCCGCAGCCGCGCGCCCATTGCAGTTCGACGGTAAAGCTCACATTCGCAGCAGTATCAAAAACACACGCCATTTTGGCAATTCGACAAACATTATACATCCACCCTATGCATAAACAATCGTTATAATTTCCGTGTAAAACAGGTTATATGCATCCCCGAAAACGTTATTTTAACAATAATTTTACAGGAAAGCGAATTTTAAGTGATCTAAGGACAGTGCTAGAGTTATTTACAAGCTTTGCTAATATAGTACTATCACAAGGCTATCATTGAATGAAGAAATCAGATTACTCAAACACAAATTGAATACATTTCAGTAGTTGATGAGCTGGTGTTAAATAATAACACTATATTAAAATGCATTAACAAAGTCAAATTCGATATCGATTTCAAAATAAACAATTTATAAATAAATATACAATTAATAAAAATAAATGAAGTACGCAGTCATTAAGACTAATTAAGTTTGGTTAGTTTTTTTAAGAAATCACTAAATCTCGAACAATTGATATTTTAAGTGAGCGCTATTGTAGTTAGTTTACTTATTTATCAAAAATACGACGCAAGTCAAGAATTATTGCTGTATATCTATCACTGCGACTTCACCTATAAAATGTATCATACAACCTTCAACTTATACTTCAAATCATCGTTCCAGCGCGGCAGTTAAAGCGTTTCACACAGGCACATTCGACTATTATAAAATACTCTTAAAACACTGCAAGTATTATGATAACCGTTACATTATAAACTATAGTAAATATATTGTTGTATACTCCGGTAATGTCTAATTTTGCCGAATCGCCAGACGTAATGAATGGTGGTAGATTGGCCAGCAGGTCGAGGTAACATTATAACGGACCAATATATACTGGTAATCTACCTGGTTATACTGTATAGCCACTATAAATTGGTACTTTGAATTAGTAACTCGTCGAGCTAGCCACTGAACAGTTGGCACAGCCTGTCGGCGCGCGGTCGTGCTTCGTTACGTCACACATCACTGTCTAACGCGTGCCAATAGAGAAGGACAAGACATGAAGACAAGAACCACCACTCACACCATCATTCCTTTGTAAAATATGCGTCCAGAACTAGAAGTACTCCCGAGTAACCCAGGGGGTAGCCGTTGGGTGCCAACTATTCCCCTCTAGTACCCTCAGCTAGATATTATGCTTGTACAGGGGTATTAGTGGGACAACTATTCCCGTCTAGTACCCCAAGCTAGATATTATGCTTGTACCCCAGGGGTACAGAGGGCACTATCCTACGCTAGGTGACAGGGTACTAGAGGAGAATATTTCCCACTAGTACCCCTAGCTAGCTATGCATATTTACTAGGGTTACTAGAGGGGAACAGTTTTCCCACTAGTGGGTACTAGTGGGAAAACTGTTCCCCTCTAGTAACCCTAGCTAAATATGCTTGTACCCCAGGGGTACTAGTGGGACAACTATTCTCCTCTAGTACTCCTAGCTAGATGTGCTTGTACCCCAGGGGTACTAGTGGGACGACTTTTCCCCTCTATTACCCCTAGCAAGGTGTAACTGCTGGTCCTGAACGAAACAATGTGAGAGAGATGGATATTACAAGTTCAACTCAAATCTATTCTTTATCTGCACGTGTTATACAACAATCAACCGACCAGTTCAATGCTATAATAAAATAGGACAGCAATTTTATCAGATTTCGTTAAAAATACGGGAGGCCACAACACGATTTTAACACTGGATATGATATAAAGGCGAAAACAAATTGACAAGTTGGAAAGTTATCCCCATTTTACATTTTACACTTTCCATGAATGTCCACCATTATTTGTCGTGGCGTCAGAAGAGTTAGATGGCTCGTTCCATCACATACAACAAGCTAGGGTCATGGAGTAATAGAGTTTATCAATTTTTCATATTTAATCAGTTTTATACAACAACAATCTACATTTACACCTCGCAAGCCTCGACCTCACCCGACGCCATTTCTGTACTGATGTTTTTTCTCACGACTGCAGGTTAGCCATACCTGTGTATGTTATTGTTCATTGCAGTGTGCGTGAGTTTGGCATAGTAAACCTGTAGTTACGCACACGAGCACGCTTGTCTGTACAACTAGAAGTATGGCTAAGCTGGAGTCTTGAGATAACACAAATGTACACCCCTTTATTAACACTGTCGAAGGCCTTGTAGCATCAATACTACCGGTAAATACTGGTTACGATTACAAATAATAAATATGCGTAATTATTCGGCTAGCTGACTACACTGATTGGCCATTTGAACACGTGGACCGCTACACTGAGAGTAAACGCACTAAGGAAGTAAAATATTGGTGTTCGCAATGTGTATTTAGAAGGTGATGTTAAGGCTGCTAAGTGAGCTAGCTGGGGCCGGCCGGGTCGCACCGGGCCTTCCAAACGGTCACAAATATATCCTATACTGGGTGTAACAGAAAGAGTATATGCACCCGAAAGGATATGAACCAGCTCATGAAACTGAACAACTTTCCCAAAGGAACAAAGGTCCAAATACGAAAAAATAATTGACCTTCCATACAAAATGCATCAGCTAATAAGCGTTAGTATGGGAAGTCAATTTTTTTTCGTGTTTCGACCAAAGTTCCTTGGAAAAAGTTGTTCAGTTTCATGGGCAGGTTCACATCCCTTCGGGTGCGTATACCCTTTCTGTTACACGTTGTGTAGTGCCAGTGATATACCCGCATAGTATCGGTATTATACCCACGTTATATTACATAGTATTTTAGTATCCCGACCTTCTCGTTTAAGTTTACCTACCGACATCATACCCCGTAATTATCAGTTAATTAATAATAATTAAAGGTTTAAGACCAACAGCGGGATTACATGAATAAAGCTAAGATCGGATCGGGATGCGGGTACAGTCAACCTACTAGTTAGGGAACCAGGGCCGCTCCAAGCCGATGAAGTTTTCTCGGGTATTTGTTAGTGATTTTACATGAAATTTCGTGTATGAAATTTTATTTTAATATATAAATAAACACCTGAGAAAACTCCATCGTTTTGGAGCAGCTGTTAGCCTAACTAGTTGGTTGACAAACCCGTTTATCAAGAGTAATAAAACCAGTGTAATACCCATACATTGCGGGTACGTCACCCGCACATACCCGCTGGAGTATACTTGTCATCGTCACGCGGGGCGGCGCGGGCACGGGCGGGGCGCGGGGGCGGGGGCGGGGGCGGGGCGTGGTGCGCGCGACATTACTCAGTTGTATATCTTGATGGCCTTCTCTAGGTAGTTGACGCGGGAGCGCTTGGGCGTCTTGTTGATGTGCTCGAGGCCTAGCCACGGCCGCCCGGTCGCGTCTGGAACGATGATTTGAAGTATAAGTTGAAGGTTGTATGATACATTTTATAGGTGAAGTCGCAGTGATAGATATACAGCAATAATTCTTGACTTGCGTCGTATTTTTGATAAATAAGTAAACTAACTACAATAGCGCTCACTTAAAATATCAATTGTTCGAGATTTAGTGATTTCTTAAAAAAAACTAACCAAACTTAATTAGTCTTAATGACTGCGTACTTCATTTATTTTTATTAATTGTATATTTATTTATAAATTGTTTATTTTGAAATCGATATCGAATTTGACTTTGTTAATGCATTTTAATATAGTGTTATTATTTAACACCAGCTCATCAACTACTGAAATGTATTCAATTTGTGTTTGAGTAATCTGATTTCTTCATTCAATGATAGCCTTGTGATAGTACTATATTAGCAAAGCTTGTAAATAACTCTAGCACTGTCCTTAGATCACTTAAATTCGCTTTCCTGTAAAATTATTGTTAAAATAACGTTTTCGGGGATGCATATAACCTGTTTTACACGGAAATTATAACGATTGTTTATGCATAGGGTGGATGTATAATGTTTGTCGAATTGCCAAAATGGCGTGTGTTTTTGATACTGCTGCGAATGTGAGCTTTACCGTCGAACTGCAATGGGCGCGCGGCTGCGGACTCTTAAATAATGTCACGCTGACTCTTAATTCACTGTAGTCCTTTGTGTATAGTGAAATAGAATGATAAATTGTACAGCGACATTTTTCATTCACCATAGAAATTTCAAGGAATTATTTAGATCATGAAACTGAACAAATTTCACAATGGAACAAATGTTGAAATATATATTTAAAAAAAATGGACTTGCCATACAAAGGGCTGTTCGAGCCATTCTGTATAGAAGCGCCAAATATTAATTTTTATTTCGACCTATGTTCTATAGTATAAAGAAAATTGTTCAGTTTTATGGTCAAAAAAACCCCTTAAAATTTCTTTGGCGAATGAAATATCTTACTGAATAACACCTGTGTAAAGTGAAATAATTATAGAGATATGTTCACTTCAGGTCAGTTGCGTCGCGCGCACATTACAGGGCGGCAGGGGCGCTTGAGCGGCGCCTACGCACGCTAGGTATATATCATAGCACGTATTGTTAATCTGGCTGTAAGCCCCCAACATCCGAGCATGTATGAATATGTTACTATTTAATTTTTTTACTTGACCTGCCAGAGAAATGTTACGTTATTAATAAATGATTATGTCGAAATTATGTATATATATGATGTAATAAATTAAGAAAAATACAATAAGTTTTCGTAAAGATGCCTTAGACGTTTTTAGACATTCTTAGTGATTTGAAATGATACGACCTACTTAATTAATTTATACCCTTTTTAGTTGAGTTTTGGTAGTTGTGTGAGTGTGAGCGGCTGGCGTGCTTACTTGACTCTGTTCACTCGATAATGTAACATTAACAATGTGTGTTGGGTGCGCTATCATTAACATGGTTTGAGGTGTTCCGACTTAGCGACATAGTGGCTTAGATTACATGCCGAAAATATGCAATTGGGATTATAGACTGTTTGTTGACTTATCGTAACAATCTAGAGACTATGGCCCTCAAAGGAGCCTGTACACAGCTTGTGCAAACTATCGGGAACTGTTCCAATGTTTGTTATGTTGGATTCGAATGTTTCACTGATATAATCCTATATTTGTTAATTTGGTTTGTTTTGGAAGAATGTAATTCATAAGTCTAAACAACCCTCAAATGATACACACAACAGCATAAAAAACCGATTTAATCGTCACAGAACGATATTTCACAGATTACGTTTAATGGGATGAGTTTTGAATCGTTCAGAGTGTCGATCGGCTATCTAATCGTAAATCCGGGAGCGGGTTATTTCAGTAACACGTTTTGCGGAGTATTCATTAGCTGAAATGGCTCCCCCCATTACTCCCGTCCCTCCTTGTTTCCGAGTGCGGACGAACGGGATCAATCAACTTGGGGAGCTCCCGATATATCAGCCAGTTGCGCGGAATCGCCACAGATTACCGTTAGGGCCTTCTATTATTATTTTTTATTATGGTATCCCAAAGAGCCCTTTAGGACCATTTTGTCCACTTCCCAAAATGTCGACTCCCCATTCCCAAAAAGTTGAGTTTCCTAAAATGTTGACTTCGCAAAAAGTTGATTATCCATTTCCCAAAAAGTTGACTTCCCAAAATGTTGACTTTTTTTCCTTCGCCAAAGAAGGGGTCCGGAACTTAGAAAAGTTTTGATTGATTTTGTATGGACCATCGACTTAGCCGAATTTTCGAGTGCAATTAGTATGGCAGCTGGACTTGTAAATTTTCAAGAAAAATCAATCGGGGGGCAGTGTTAGGTATGGCAGCTGGACTTGTAAAATTTTCAAGAAAAATCAATCGGGGGCCAAGCCCCCCGCAATAAAAAAAAAAACACTACAACTGTCAAACTTAAAACGGCCATATCTCGAAAACTATCGATCCTAAGGTACTGGTGTGTAGGGACAAATAATAGGTCTTGACGAGATCTACATTTCGAATGACAGCTGTCAAACTTAAAACGGCCATATCTTGGAAACTATCGATCCTAGAGTACTGGTGTGTAGGGACAAATGATTGGTCTTGACGAGATCTACATGACAGATGACAGCTGTCAATTTTAAAAACGGCCATATCTCGGAAACTATCGATCCTAGAGTAATGGTGTGTAGGGACAAATGATAGGTCTTGACGAGATCTACATGACAGATGACAGCTGTCAAACTTAAAACGGCCGTATCTCGGAAACTATCGATTCTAGAGTACTGGTCTGTAGGGACAAATGATAGGTCTTGACGAGATCTACATTTCGAATGACAGCTGTCAAACTTAAAACGGCCATATCTCGGAAACTATCGATCCTAAGGTACTGGTGTGTAGGGACAAATAATAGGTCTTGACGAGATCTACATTTCGAATGACAGCTGTCAAACTTAAAACGGCCATATCTTGGAAACTATCGATCCTAGAGTACTGGTGTGTAGGGACAAATGATTGGTCTTGACGAGATCTACATTTCGAATGACAGCTGTCAATTTTAAAACGGCCATATCTCGGAAACTATCGATCCTAGAGTAATGGTGTGTAGGGACAAATGATAGGTCTTGACGAGATCTACATGACAGATGACAGCTGTCAAACTTAAAACGGCCGTATCTCGGAAACTATCGATTCTAGAGTACTGGTCTGTAGGGACAAATGATAGGTCTTGACGAGATCTACATTTCGAATGACAGCTGTCAAACTTAAAACGGCCATATCTCGGAAACTATCGATCCTGGAGTACTGGTGTGTAGGGACAAATGATAGGACCTGACGAGATCTACATTTCGAATGACAGCTGTCAATTTTAAAACGGCCCTATCTCGGAAACTAGATTTAGCCGTTTTAAGTTTGACAGCTGTCATTCGAAATGTAGATCTCGTCAGGTCCTATCATTTGTCCCTACACACCAGTACTCTAGGATCGATAGTTTCCGAGATATGGCCGTTTTAAGTTTGACAACTGTCATCTGTCATGTAGATCTCGTCAAGATCTATCATTTGTCCCTACACACCATTACTCTAGGATCGATAGTTTCCGAGATACGGCCGTTTTAAGTTTGACAGTTGACAGTTGAAATGTAGATCTTGTCAAGACCTATCATTTGTCCCTACACACCAGTACTCCAGGATCCATAGTTTCTGAGATATAGCCGTTTCAAGTTTGACAGTTGACAGTTGAAATGTAGATCTTGTCAAGACCTATCATTTGTCCCTACACACCAGTACTCTAGGATCGATAGTTTCCGAGATATGGCCGTTTTAAGTTTGACAGCTGTCATTCAAAATGTAGATCTCGTCAAGACCTATCATTTGTCCCTACAGACCAGTACTCTAGAATCGATAATTTCCGAGATACGGCCGTTTTCAGTTTGACAGCTGTAGGATATAGTTTTTTTTTTATTGCGGGGGGC